>JAQZBX010051763.1:0-19293 GCA_029593785.1 Cabassous unicinctus | reverse complement strand
CTAAACCTAACCCTAAACCTTACCCTAACCCTATCCCTAACCCTAACATTAACCCTATCCCTAACCCTAAACCTATCCCTATCCCTATAAATAGCCCTAACCACAGTCCTAACCTTAAACCTAACCCTAAACCTAGCCCTAACCCTAAACCTAACACTAAACCTCATCCTAAACCTAACCCAAGCCCTAAACCTAACCATAGCCCTAACCCTCATCATAACCCCACACCTAACTCTTACCCTAAACCTAACCTTAAACCTATCCCTAGCGCTAACCCTAACCATAACCATAACCCTAGCCCTAACCCAAGCATAACCTTACGCATAAACCAAACTCTAAATCTAGCCCTAACACTAACCCTAAACCTAACCGTAGCCCTAAACCTAACACTAACCCTTACCCTAACACTAAACCCAGCCCTAAACTTAATGATAACACTAGCCCTAACCCTAATCCAGCCCCACTGCAAACCCCAACCTTAACCCTAACCCTAACCCTAGCCCTAGTCCTAGTCCTACGCCTAGTATTAGCCCTAACCATAACCCTATTCCTCATCCTAACCCTGCACCTAAACCTAAACTTAACCCTAACCCTAACCCTAAACATAACCCTAGCCTTAAACCTAACCCTAAATCTAGTCCTAACCCCAACCCTAACCCTAAACCCAGCCCTAAACTTAACCCTAATTCTAACCCTATCCCTAATCCTAACCCTATCCCTTAAGCTAAACCTAACGCTAACCCTAAACCTAACCCCAGACCTAGCCTAAAACCTAACCCTAAACCTAATCCTAAAATGATCTCTAACCTAGCCCTAAACCTAATATTAACCATAGCCCTAACCCTAACCCTAACCCAAACCCTAATCCTTTCCATAGCCTGAGGCCTGGCCCTAGCTGTAAACCTAGCCCTAACCCTAACAGAAACCCTAACCCTAACCCTAACCTAGCCCAAACCTTAACACTAACCCTAACCCTCATCCTAACCCTACACCTAAACCTAAACCTAAACCTAACCCTAAACCTAAACCTAGCCCTAAACCTAACCCTAACTCTAGCCCTAACACTATCCCTAACTGTAACCCTAAACTTTCACGCAGCCGTACCCAAACCCTAACCCTAACCCTCACCGTAATCATAAACCTAACACTAACCCTAACCTTATCCCTAACCCTAGCCCTAGTTCTAACCCTTAAATTTTACCTAACACTAAAACTAACCCTAACCCTAAACATAGCCCTAAACCTAAACTTAACCTAACCCTATCCCTAACCTTAATATTAACCCTAAACCTAAAACTAAAACTAACCCTATCCCAGACATAGACTGAACTCTAGAACTAACCCTAAAGCTAACTGTAAACCTAGCCCTAACCCTAACCTTAACCCTAACCATCCTCCTAACGCTACTCCTAAACCTAACCCTAACTCTAACCCTAACCCAAACCCTAACCCAACCCTAACCCTAAACCTAACCCTAAACCTAGCCCTAAACCTAACCCTAACCCTAGCCCTAAACCTAAGCTTAACCCTAGCCCTAAACTTAACACTCATCCAAACATACACGTAAGCCAGCCCTAACCCTAAACTTAACCCTAACCCTAACACTAACCCTAACCCTACCCAAATCCTAACCCTTCCTATAGCCCAAGCCCTAGCCCTAGACGTAAACCTAGGCTTTACCCTAACCCTAACCCTAACCCTAACCTAACCCTAACCCTAACCCGAACCCTAAACCTCATCCTAACCCTAAACTTAACCCTAACCCTAACCCTAACCTTAACCAAGACCTAACCCTAAACCTAACGCTAAACCTAACTGTAGGCCTAAACCCTAAACCTAGCCCTAACCCCATCCCTAACCATATCCCTAACCCTAACCTTAACCCTAATGCGAACACTCCTACTTACCGTACACCTAAACCTAGACTAACCCTGGCTGTAGCCCAAACCCTCACCCTAACACTCGTCCTAAGCCTAAACCTAAACCTTACCCTAACCCTAACCCTAACCCTAACATTAACCCTAACCCTAACCCTAAACCTATCCTTATCCCTAGCCCTAGTCCTAAACATAGCACTAGCACTAACCCTAACTCTAACCCTAGCCCTAACCCTAACCCTAGTCCTAACCCTAGCCCTAAACCTACCCCTAACGATAACCCTAACCCCAGACCTAGCCCTGATGATAACTCAAGACTTAACCCTAGCTGCATCCAAAACCTACACCTAACCCTAACCATAAAGCTAACCCTAACCCTAGCGCTAGCCCTAACCCTTAACCTAACCCTAACACTTACCTTATCCCTAGCCCTATCCCTAGCCCTAATCCTAGCCCAAACAATAAATCTAACCCTAAAACTTGCCATAACCCTAACCTTAAGCCTAACCCTCATCCTAACCCAACACCTAAATTTAACCCTAACCCTAAACCTAACACTAACCCTAGGCCTAACCCCAACACTAACCCTAGGCCTAACCCTAACCTTAAACTTCTTCCTTACCATACACATAACCCTAAGCCTAACCCTAAACCTAACCCTAGCCTTAAACCTAAGCCTAACACTAGCCCTAACCCAAACCCTAACACTAACCCTAGACTTGGTCTTAGCCCTAGTCCTACCCATAACCCTGGCCCTAACCCTAAACTTAACCCTAACCCTAACTCTAACCCTTACACTAAACGTTTTCCTAAACCTAACATTAACCCTACCCCAAACCTTAAACCTAAACCTAAACCTATCCCTAGCCCTAACTCAAACACTAAACCTAACCTTAACTCTAACCCTGACACTAGCCCTAGCCCTAGTCCTAGCACAAACCCTAGCTCTAACCCTAACCTAACCCTTACCCTAACCCTAAACCTACACCTAGCCCTAAACTTAAAACTAACTCTAGGCCTAACTCTAACCCTAAACCTAACACTACGCCTAAACCTGACCCTAACCCTAGCCGTAAACCAAACCCTAACACTAACCCTAGCCCTAAACCCAACCCTAACCTTTACCTTAACCCTAAATCTAACCCTAACCCTATCCCTAATTGTAACATTAACCCTATCCCTAACCCTAAACCTATTCCTATTCCTAGCCCTCGACCTAAACATAGCCCTAACCGTAAACCTGACCTTAAACCTAACCCTAAACCTAACCCCAGCCTTAACCCGAACCCTAAACCTAAACATAACCCTAACCCTGGCACAAGCCCTAGCCCTAGTACTAGCCCTAACCCTAGCCCTAACCGTAAACGTGTCCCTTAACCTAATCCTAAACCTAGGATTAGCCCTAAACCTAACACTAAATTTAGCCCTAACCATAACACTAACCTTAACACTACATCTAAACGTGACCCTAACCCTAGACGTAAACCTAACCTTAACCATAGCCCTACACCTAACCCTAACCCTAGCCCTAACCCTAAACCTATCCATAGCCCTAACACTAAACTTTACCCTAACACTATCCCTAACCTAACATTAACCCTATCCCTAACCCTAAACCTATCCTTATCCCTAGGCCTAGACCTAACCCTAGCCCTAACACTAAACCTAAACATAACCCTAGCCATAACCCTAAACCTAACCACATACCTAACCCTAACCCTAACCCAAGCCCTAAACATAACCCTAAATTTAACCCTAACTGTAGCCCTAGTCCTTGACCTAGTCCTAGCCCTAACAATAGCCCTAAAACTAAACCTAAACATAACCCTAAGCCTAAACCTATCCCTAGGCCTAAACCTAACCCTAAAACTAGCTGTAACCCTAACCCTAACCTTAACCCTAACCCTGGCACTAGCCCTAGGCTTAGTCCTAGCCCTAACCTTAGCCTTAACCGTAAACCTACCCTAACCCTAACCCTAAACGTACCCTAACTCTAGCCCTAACCCTAGCCCGAGTCCTGGGCCTCGTCCTAGCCCTAACAATAGACTTAACCCTTACCCTAACACTAACACAAACCCTAACCTTAAACCTAACCCTAACCCTACATTAAAACTATGCCTAACCCTAAATCTATACCTAGACTTAGCCCAAGACCTAAACCTACACCTAACCCTAAACCTAACCCTAAACCTAGCCGTACCCTAACCTTAAACCTAACCCTAGCCCTAGACCTAACACTAGCCCTTACCCTAAACCTAACCCCAAACCTAACCCTAGCCCTAACCCTAACCCTAACACTAAATCTAACCCTAAACCTTACCCTAAACCTATCCCTAACCCTAATATTAACCCTAACACTAACACTAAAACTATCCCTATACCTAGCCCTAGCATAAATCCTAGAACTAACCCTAAACCTAACCCTATACCTAGCCCTAACCCTAACCCTAACCCTAACCCTAACCCTCATCCTAACCGTACACCTAAACCTAACTGAAACCCTAACCCTAACCCTTACCCTAACCCTTGCCCTAACTGTAACCCTAGCCTTAAACCTCATCTTAACCCTCATCTTAACCCTTACCCTAACATAAAACCTAACCCTAACCCAAACCCTAAACTTAACCCTAGCCCTAACCCTAACCATAACCAAGCCCGAAATCTAACTGAAACCTAACCCTCATCCTAAGCCTATACATAACCCAAACCTTATGCCTGGCTGTAACCCAAACCCTCACCCTAACCCTAGCCATAAGCCTAACAGTAATCTTTGCCCTAAACCTAACCCTAAACCTAACACTAAACCCAGCCCTAACCCTAACCCTAACCCTAAACTTAACCCTAACCATAGACCTAGTCCTAGTCCTGGTCCTAGCCCTAACAATAGCTCTAAACCTAAACCATCCCTAACCCTAAACCTAACCCTAATCATAAATCTAAACCTAAATCTAGCCCTAACCCTAACCCAAAACCTAAGCACATCCCTAAACCTAACCCTAACACTAAACATATCACCAGCCCTAGCCCTAACCATAACCCTCATCATAAACCTGCACCTCAGTCTAACCACAAGCCTAACCTTAAACTTAACCCTAAACTTTGCCCTAACCCTCAACCAAACCTTAACTCTTGCCATAGCCTGAGCACTTGCCCTCACCATAAATATAGCCCTAACCTGAACCAAAACCTTAACCCTAACCGTAATATAGCCCTACCCTAACCCTAACCCTAACCCTTATCTTAACACTGCACCTAACCCTAACCTAATCCTAACCTCACCCTAACCCTGGCTCTAACCCTAACCGTAACACTAACTGTAAACCTAACCCTAAATCTAGCCCTAACACTAACACTAACCCTAATTCTAACCCTAACCCCAGCCCTAGCCCTAACCCTAATTCTAGGCCCAACCCTAACCCTCACCCTAAACGTACACCGAAGCCTAACAGTAACCCTAAACTTAACCCTAACCCTAAACTTAGCCCTAACCCTAAACCAAACCCTAAATCTTGCCATAGGCCGAGCCCTAGTCCTGGCTTTAAACCTAGCCCTAACCCTAACCCAAACCCTAGCCCTAACCCTAACCTAGCCCTATCCTAACCGTAACCCTGTCCCACATCGTAACCATACAACTAACCCTAACCATAAAGCTAACCCTAACACTGCTCTAAGCATGACCCTAACCCTGACCATAAACGTAAACCTAACCATAAACCTAACCCTAGATCTCGCTCTGGTCCTAGCTCTAACCCTAAACCTAACACTAACTCTAGCCCTAACCCTAACCCTAACCCTAACCCTAACCCTAGCCCTAGTCCTACTCCTAGTACTAGCCCTAACCCTAACCCGAAACCTAATCCTAAACCAAACACTTACTCTGGCCCTAACCCTAACCCTAACCCTAGCCCTAGTCCTACTCCTAGTACTAGCCCTAAACCTAACCCGAACCCTATCCCACATCCTAAACCTACACTTAACCCTAAACCTAAACCTAACCCTAACACGAAATTTAATCCTTGCCCTAACACTGACCCTAGCAGTTACCCTAACCGTAAACCTAACCCTAAGCCTAGGCATAGCTCTCACCCTGGTCCTAGCCCTAACCCTAAACCTAACATTAACTCCAGCCCTAACACCAACCTTAATCCTAAATCTAGCCCTAATCCTAACCCTATACCTAAGCCTAGCCCTAAACCTAACCCTTACCCTAACCCTAACCATAACCCCAGATATAGCCCTAACCCAAAACCTCACCCTAACCCTAACCCTCATTCTAAAACTGCACCTAAGCGTAACTCTAACCCTAACCTTAACCCTAACACTAAACTTAGCCCTAACCCTAAACCACTCCCTAACCCTTGCCATAGCCCGAGCCCTAACCCTAGCTGTAAACCTAGCCTAAACCCTAACCCAAACCCTAGCCCTAACACTAACCTAGCCCTATCCTTAAAGCTAAGCCTAACCCTCATCCTAACCCAACACCTAACACTAACCTAACCCTAACCCTAGACCTAACCTTAACCCTAGCCCTAACCACATGCTAAATCTAATCCTAACCCTAACCCTAACCCTAACCCTTCTACTAAACCTACACCTAACCCTAGCCCTAACCCTGGCTGTAGCCCAAACTGTCACCCTAAACCTAGCCCTAAGACTAAACATAACCCTTGCCCTAACCCTAACCGTAAACCTAACAATAAACCTAGCCCTAGCCCTAACCCTAACCCTAAAACTAACCCTAACCCTTATTCTAAACCTTGCACAAACCCTATCCCTAACCCTAACATTAACCCTATCCCTAACCCTAAACCTATCCCTAGCTCTAGCCTTAGCCCTAACCCTAGCCTTAAATGTAAACCTAACCCTAAACCTAGCCCTAACTGTAACCCTTACCTAACCCTCATCCTAACCCTACACCTATGCCTAAACCTAACCCTAACCCTAACCCTAACGCTAACCCTAGCGCTAACCATAAACCTAACACTTACCCTCATGCTAATCCTACACCTAACACTAAATCTTAACTTAACCCTAACCCTAGCCATAACCCTAACCTTAAACCTAACCCTAACCCTAGTCCTAGCCCTAGTCCTAGCCCTAACATTAAACCTAACACTGAAACTAAACCTAACACTAATATTAACTCTAATCCTTACCCTAATCCTATCCCTATCTCTAGCCCTACTCTAAACCCTATACTTAACCCTAAACCTAAACCTAAACGTAGCCCTAACCGTTAACCTAACCCTAACCCTCATCCTAACCCTACACATAAATCTAACTCTAACCCTAACCCTAACCCTAGCCCTAGTTCTAACCCGAACCCTAACCCTAACCCTCATCCTACACCTACACCTAAGTATAACACTAACCCTAAACGTAACCCTAAATCTAGCCCTAATACTAACCCTAACCCTAACTCTACCCCTAAACCCAACCCTAAAACTAACGCTAACCCTAATCCCAGGCCTAAACCTAACCCTAAACCTAGCCCTAACCCTAACTCAGCCCTAGCCCTAAACCTAACGTTAAACATAACCCTAGCTTTAGTCCTAGTCCTAGTCTTAACCCTAAGCCTAACCCTAACCCTATCCCTCATCTTAATCCTACACATAACCCTAAACCTCACTGTAACCCTAACCCTAAACCTAACCCTTGCCCTAACACTAACTGTAGCCCTAAAACTAACTGTAAACCTAACCCTAAACCTAAGCCTAGCTCTGGCCCTAATCCTAATCCTAAGCATAGCCCTAACTCTAACCCTGGTCCTAACCCTAACCAGCATCCTAAACCTACACTTAAGCCTAACCCTAACCCTAAACCTAACCCTAACCTTAATCCTAATCCAAGTCCAAAACTAGCTCTAAACCTAACCCTAACCCTAGCCCTAACACTAACTCTAAATGAAACCCTAACCTTTTCCTTAGCTCGAGCTCTGGGCCTAGCTGTAAAACTAGCCCTAACCCTAACCCTAACTCTAACCCTAACCTAGCCCTAACACTAACACTAACCCTAACACTCATCATAAACCTACACCTAACCCTAAACCTAAATCTAACCCTAATCCTAACCCTAGCCCTAACCCTAAACCTAACCCTAGCCCTAGCCCTAGCCCTTTCCCTAGCCTTAACCCTAGTGCAAACCCTAAACCTAACCCTAAACCTTGCCCTAACCCTAACCTTAATACAAACCCTCATCTTAATCCTACACCTAAACTTAACCTTAAACCTAACCCTGACCCTAAACTTAGCCCTAACCTCAAACCTAGCCTTCACCCTAACCATAACCCTAGGCCGAACCATAACCCTAATCCTCATCCTAACCCTACACATAACCCTAAACCTAACCCTAACCCTAAAATAACCCTAGCCCTAAATATAAGCCTAAACCTATCCCTAACCCTAACCCTAACTCTAACACTAGACTAGGCATAGACTTGTCATAGCCCTAACCGTTACCCTAAACATAAACCTAACCCTAACCATAAACGTAAAACTCACCCTAACCCTAAACTTTACCTTAACCCTATTTCTAAACCTAACATTAACCTTAGCCATAACATTAAACCTAAACCTAACCCTAACCCTAAACCTAACCTAACCCTGAACCTAACATTAACTGTAACCCTGGAACTAGCTCTAGCCCTAGTCCAGCCAAATCCCTAGCCCTAACCCTAAATCTAAACCTATCCCTAACCCTAAACCAAACCCTAGCCCTAAACCTAATACTAATTCTAGACCTAACCCTACAACTAATCCTAACACTAGCCCCAAAACTGACATAACCCTACCCTAAACCTAACTCTAAATATAACCCTAAACCTAACCCTAACCCTGGCACTAGCTCTAGCCTTAGTCGTAGCCCAAACTGTAGCCCTGAACCTGAATTTAACCCTAACCCTAACCCTAGCCCTAGCCCTAAACCTAAACCTAACCCTATCCCTAACCATATCCCTAACCCTAGTCTAACCATAACACTAACTCTAACACAAAACCTAACCCTATACCTAAACCTAACAACCTAACCCTAACCCTAACCTGAACACCAGCCCTAGCGCTAACCCTAACCCTTGCCCTAACATTAACCCTCATCCTAAAACTACACCTATGCCTAAACCTAACCCTAACCTTAACCCTAACCCTAACCCAGCCCTAAATCTAAACCATACTCTAACCCTTGCCATAGCCCAAGGACTAACCCTAGCCATAAACCTAGACCTAACCCTAACCATAAACGTAACCCTAACCCTAATGCTAACATAGCCTTAACCCTAACCCTAACCCTAACCTCATCCAAACCCTACACCTAACCCTAACCCTAACCCTAACCCTAACCCTAGCCCTAACACTAAACTTAAGCCTAACCCTAGCCGTAGACCAAACCCTATTCCTAGCACTAACCCTAGCCCTAAGCCTAAAGCTAACCCTAACCTTAACCCAAAACCTAACCCTAAACCTAACCATAAACATAACCATAACCCTAACCCTAGCCCTAGTCCTAGCCTGGTCCAAGCCCGAACACTAGTCCTAACCCTAAACTTATCCCTAACCTAAACCCTAACTCTGACCCTAAACCTTACCCTAAACATATCCCTAACTCTAACATTAACCCTAACCCTAAAACTAAAACTATCCCTATCCCTAGCCATGGCCTAAACTCTAGCCCTAACCCTAAACCTAAAGTTAACCCTAACTCTGTCCTAACCCTAACCCTAACCCTCAAACTAAACCTAACCTCAGCCCTGACCCTAACCCTAGCCCTAACCCTAACCATAACCCTCATCCTTACCCTACACCTAACCCTAAAAGTAACCCTAACTCTAAACTTAAATCTAACATTTGACCTAACCCTAACCCTAACTCTAATGCTACCCATAATCATCACCCTAACCCTAACTCTAGACCTAGGACTTGCCCTAGTCTTAGCCCTAAGCCTAGCCCTAAGCCTAAACCTAACCCTAAACCTAAACCTAACCCTAAACCTAGCCCTAAACCTAACCATAACTCTAGCACTAACCCCACACCTAACACTATTCCCAGCTCTATCCCTAAACCTAACCCAATGCTAACCCTAACGCTAAACCTAACACTAACCCTAAACCAAACCTAAACATAACCCTAAACCTAACCCTAAACCCAGCCCTAACCCTAACCCTAACCCTAGCTCTAACCCTAAACCTCTTCCTAAACCTACACCTAAGCCTTACACTAACCCTAAACTTAACCCTAACCCTAACACTAGCCCTAACCCTAACCCAAACCCTAACCCTTTCTACAGCCTGAGCCCTAACCCTAGCTCTAAACCTAACCCTAACCCTTACCCTAACCGTAAACCTGAACCTATCCCTAGGCATAACCCTAACCCTAACCCTAGACCTAACAATAACCATAACTCTAACCATAATAATAACACTGTCTCAAGCCCTAACCTTAAAGCTAACCCTAACCCTAGGCCTAACCCTAAACCTAAACCTAACCCCAGCCATAAACTTAACCCTAACCCTAACACTCATCCTAACCCTACCCCTAACCCTAAAACTAAACCTAAACCTAACCCGAACCCTTGCCCTAACCTTAACCCTAAACCTAGCCTTAACCCTAACCGTAACACTAACCCTGAACCTAGCCTTAGCTGTCGCCCTATCCCTAGCCCTAAGCCTAGCCCTAACCCTAAACCTAGCCATAACCCTAACCCTAAACTTAACCGTAGCCCTAAACTTAATCCTAACTCTAGTTCTAACCCCAACCCTGAACCTAACCCTAGGCCTAACCCTAAACCTAACCCTAACCCTAAACCTATTCCAAACCCTAAACTAACCCTAACACTAGCCCTAAACCTAACCCTAAGCCTAACCCTAACCCCAGCCCTGGCCCTAACCTTAACCTTAGCCTTAACCCTAACACTCATCCTAAACCTACACTTAAGCCTAACCCTAACCTTAAACTTCACCCTAACCCTAGCACTAGCCCTGTCCCTAACCCAAACCATAGCCCTGGCAATAGCCCGAGCCATAGCCCTAGCCATAAACTGAGGCCTAAACCTAACCTAACCCTAAACTTAATGCTAACCAGCCCTAAACGTAACCATAACAGTAACACACATCCTAAACCTACAGCTAACCTTAAAACTAATTTTTACCCTAACCCTAACCCTAGCCCTAACCCTAACCTTAACCCTAACTCTAGCTCTAGCCCTCACACTAGCCCTAAACCTAAACTAACCCTAACACTAACCATAACCCTAGCCCTAGCCCTAACCCTAACCCTAACCCTAAATCAAACCCTAAACCTTACACTAACCCTATCCCTAACACAAACGTTAACCCTATCCCTAACCTTAAACCTATCCCTAGACCCATCCCAAGCACTAACCCTAGCCCAAACACTAACCCTACCCCTAACCTTCATCCTACACCTACAACTAACCCACACCTAACCCTAACCCTAAACCTAGCCTTAACCCTAACCTAACCCTAACTCTAGGCCTAGTCCTAGCCCTAGTACTAGTCCTAAACCTAGCCCTAACCCTAAACCTTGCCCTAACCCTAACCCTATCCCTAACTCTAAACCTAAACCTTACCCTAACCCTATCCATAACCCTAAAATTAACCCTAACCATAACCCTAAACATATCCCTAAACCTAGCCCTAGTCTAAACCCTTGACATAACCCTAAACCTAACCCTAAACATAGCCCTAAACCTAACCCTTACCCTAAACCTCACCCTAAACCTACACCTAAACCTAAAACTAACCCTAAGCCTAAACTTAACCCCAAACCTAGCCCTAACCCTAACCCAAACCCTAACCCTTGACATAGCCTGAGACCTAGGCCTAGCCATAATCCTAGCCCTAACCCTAACCCTAACCCTAACCTAGCCCTAAGCCTAACACTAAACCTAAACCTAGCCCTAGACCTAGCCCTAACCCTAAGGCTAACCCAAACATTATCCCTAAACATAACATTAACCCTATCCTTAATCCTAAACATACACCTATTCCTTGCCCTAAACCTAGCCCTAAACCAAACCATAAATAAATGCTAGATATAAACTTAACCCTAAACCTAAACCTCATCTAACCCTACACCTAAGCCTAAACCTAACCATAACCCTAACCCTATCCCTAAAACTAGCCTTAACCCTAACCCTAACCCTAGACCTAGACCTAACCCTAACCCCAACCCTAAGCCTAACCCTAAACATAACCCTCATCCATCCCTAACCCTAGCCCAAACCCTAAACTTAACATTAACCCTAACCCTAAAACTAAACCTAGCCCTAAACCTAACCCTAACCCTAACCCTAAACCTAACACTAAGTCTAGCCCTAACCCTAACCCTAACCCTATCTCTAACCCTAAATTATCCCTATCCCTAACCGTTAACTTAACCCTACCCCTAACCGTAAACCTAAGCCTAACCCTCATCCTAACACTACACGTAAACCTAAGCCTATCCCTAACGCTAACCCTAACCCTAACACTTGCCCTAACCCTAACCATAACCCTAAACCTCACCCTAACCCTACAACTAACCCTAAACCTATACCTAACCCTAACCCTAACCTTAACCCTAACCTTAGGCCTAACCCTAACCCAAAGCCTAGCCCTAACTCTAACCCAACCTTAATCGTATCCCTAGCCCTAGCCCTAGCTGTAGTCCTAGCCCTAAGCCAGCCCTAAACCTAAACTTAAACTTAAACCTAACCCTAACCCTAAACCTAACACTACACTTAACCCTAACCCTAACCCCAGCCCTAAACCTAACCCTAACCCTAGCCTTAGCCTTAACCCTAACCCTAACCATCCTCCTAACCCTACAACTAACCCTAGCCATAACCCTGGCTATAGGCCAAAACCTCACTGTAACCCTAGCCCTAAACCGAACAATAAAATTAGCCGTAGCTGTACCCTTAACCCTAACCCAAACACTAACCCTAAAACTTACCTTAACCCTATCCCCAATGCTGACAATAACACTATCCATAATCCTAAACCTCTCCATAGCCCTAAACCTAGCCCTAACCCTAAGCCTAGCCGTAACCATAACCCTAGCCCTAAAAACAACCATAACCATAATCCTAAACTTGACCCCAGCCCTAAACCTAACCCTAATCCTAGCCCTAAACTATCCCTAACCCTAACATAAAACCTAACCCTAACAAAAGCCCTAAACCTAACCCTAACCCTAGCCCAAACCCTAACCCTAACCCTAGTCCTAACCCTCACCCTAACCCTAACCCTACCTGTAACCCTAGTCCTAGATGTAGTCCTATCCCTAACAATAGCCCTCACACTAACCAAACCCTAACCCTAAATCTAAACTTAAGCCTTGCACTAAACCTAACCCTAACTCTAGCCCTAACCCTAACCCTAACACTAACCATAGCCCTAAATCTAATCCTAACCCTAACACTAACCCCATCCCTAGCCCTAACCCTAAGCTTTGCCATAACACTAGCCCTCATCCTAAACCTACAGCAAGCATAACCGTAACTCTAAATTTAACCCTAACCTTAACCCAGGCCTTAACCCTATCTGAAAACCTAGCCCTTGTCATAGCCCGAGCCCTGGCCCTAGCCATACACCAAGCCCTAACCCTAACGTTAACCCTAACAATAACCCTAACCTACCCCTTACCTTATCCCTAACCCTAAAGCTCATCCTAACCCTACACCTAACCCTAACCCTAACTCTAAACCTAACACTAACCCTAGCCTTAACCATAACCTTAACCCTAACCCTAACCCGAGCCCTAGCCCTAACCCTAGTCCTAGTCCAAACCCTAACCATAACCCTAAACCTAACCCTAACCCTAACACTAACCCTAAACCTAGCCCTAACCTAAACCTAACCCTAGATCTAACCCTAAAGCTAAACATAACCCAGCTCTAACCCCAGTTCTAACCTTACCCTAACACTAACCCTAACCCTAAAACTAACCGTAACCCTCCTATTAACCCTACACCTAACCTTAGCCCTAACCTTGGCTGTAGCCCAAAACCTCACCCTAACACTAGCCTTAAGCCTAACCAAAACCCTAGCCCTAACCCTAACACTAAATCTCACACTAAACCTAGCCCTAGCCCTAACCCTATCCCTAAACGTAAGCCAAACCCTAAAACTTACCCTAACCCTATACCTAACCCTAACATTAATCCTATCCCTAACCCAAAACCTGTCCCTAGCCCTTTCCCCAGCCCTAACCCTAGCCCTAACCCTCAACCTAACCCTAAACCTAGCCCTATCCCTAACCCTAACCCTCATCCGACCCTACACTTAACCCTAAAACCAAATCAAACGCTTAACCTAGCCTTAACCCTAACCTAAATCCTAAACCTAGCCCGAGTCCTAGCCCTAGTCCTAACCTAAACCTAGCCCAAACGCTAGGCCTAACCCTAAACCTAACCCTAAACCTTACCCTAACCCTATCCTTAAACCTAACATTAACCCTAAACATAACCCTAAACCTATCCCTATCACTAACCCTAGTCTAAACTCTAGACCTAACACTAAACCGAACCCAAAACCTAGCCCTAATCCTAACCCTAACCCTAACCTTGGCCCAAAATATAACCCTAAATATGGCCCTAAACCTAACCCTAACCCGAGACCAGGCTGCAACCCTAACCCTAGCCCTAAAATTAACCTTCATCCAAAAGCTACACCTAAGCCTAACCCTAGTGCTAACACTAACCCAAACCGTAGCCCTAACCCTAACCCTAACCCAAACCGTAACCGTGGCCATACCCAAGACCTAACCCCAGCTTTAAACCTAGACCTAACCCTAACCCAAACCCTAACACTAACCCTAACCTGAAACCTAGCCCTAACCCTAACCCTAACCCTAACTCTAATCCCAGCCGTAAAAATAACCCTAAACCTAACCCTAACCCTAACCCTAAACCTAACCCTTACCCTAACCTTAACACTAACCTAAACCGAGCCCTAAACCTAACCCTAAATTTAGCCTGAACACTAACCCTAACCCTAACCTTATCACTAATCCTAACCCCACACATAAACCTTGCCCTAACTCTGGACGTAGCCTAAACCTTCACCTAACCCTAAACCTAACCCTATCCATATCCTTAACCTTAACCCTAAACCTAAACCTAGTCCTTACCCTAACCCTTACCCTAGCCCTTAACCTTATCCAAACACTAACCCTAACCCTAGCCCTAAACCTAACCATAATCCTAGCCCTAACCCTAACCATAACATAACCCTAAACCTAGCCCTAGCCCTAGCCCTAGTCCTAGCACTAACCCAGCCCTAAAACTCATCCTAACCTTACACCTAAACCAGCATTAACCGTGGTTGTAGCCCAAACCCTCATCTTAACCCTAACCCCAGCCCTAAACCTAACCCTAAAACTAAACCTAACCCTAGCCCTTACCCTAACACTAACCCTAAACCTAAAAATAATCCTAACCCTACACCTAACCGTAGCCCTAATCCTGACCGTAGCCCAAACCCTCACGCTTAACCTAGCCCCAAACCTAACCCTAAACCTAACCATAACACTAAACCTCGCCATTACCCTAACTCTAACCCTAGCCCTAACCCTAAACCTAACACTAACCCTAACGCTAAACCTAACCCTGAACCTAATCTAACCCCAGGCCTAAGCCTAAACCTAACTCTAGCCCTAACTGTAACCCTAACCCTAACCCTAGCCCTAATCCCAACCCTAACCCTAAACCTAAACCTCATCCTAAACTTACACCTAACCCTAGCCCTAACCCTGGCTGTAGTCTAACCCTCACCCTAACACAAGCACTAACCCTAACCCTAACACCAGCCGTAACCCTAACCCAAACCATAACACTAACCCTAACCCTAAACCTTACCCTAACCCTATCCCTAAACCTAACATGAACCCTATCCCTAACCATAAACCTATCCCTAACCCTAGCCCTAGCCATAACCCTAGCCCCAAAACAAAACCTAACCCTCAACCTAGCCATACGCTAACCCTAATCCTAACCCTAGCCATAGCCCTAACCCGAGCCCTTACCCTAAGCCTAATCCTGACCCTAAATATAGCCCTACCCCTAAACCTAACACTAGCCCTAACTCTAAAACTTACCCTAACCCTATACCTAAACGTAATCCAAACTCTGACCTTTAACCTATCCCCATCCCAAGCCCTAGACTAAATCCAAGACCTAACCCTAAACCTAACCCTAATCCTAGACATAACTCTAACCCTAACCCTAACACTCATCCTAAACCTACACGTAAACCTAACCCAAAACCTAACCCTAACCCTAACCCTAACACATGCACTAACACTAACCCTAACCCTAAAAATAACCCCAGCCCTAAGCCTTACCGTAAACCTTGCCTTAACACTAACCCTAAACCTACCACTAAACCTAGCCTTAGATCTAACCCTAACAATAACCCTAACACTAAACCTTAAACTTACCCTAACCGTATCCCTAACCCTAACATTTACCCTATCCCTAACCCTAATCCTATCCCTAGTCCTATCCCTAAACTTAACCCTAAACCTAACCCTAACCCTAACCCTAACCCTAAACCTCATCCTAATCCTACATCTAAGCCTAACCCTAACTCAAATCCTAACTTAGCCCTAACCCTATCCCTAACCCTAACCCTCATCCTACCCCTATACCTAACCCTAACCCTAAACCTAAACCTCCTCCTAACCCTACAACTAACCCTTGCACTAACCCTGGCTGTAGCCCATAAATTCACCCTAAATCTAGCCCTAAGTCTAACCGTAACTCTTGCCTAAACCTAAACCTAACACTAAACCTAGCGCTAGCTGTAACCCTAAACCTATCCCTAACGCTAACATTAGCCATTTCCCTAATCCAAAACCTCTCCCTAGCCCTAACCGTATCTCTAAGCCTAAACCTACCCCTAACCCTAACCCTAACCCTAGCCCTAAACCCAAACTTAACCATAATCTTAACCTTAACCCCGGCCATAAACCTAACCCTAACCCTAGCCCTAACCTAACCCTAACACTAACACAAATCCTGACCTTAACACCAGGCCTAACCCTAACCCTATCCCTAGCCCTAACTGTAACCTTAATGCTAACCCTAGGCCTAAACCTAAACCTAACCCTAGCCCTAACCCTCACACTAACCCGAACCCGAACCCTAACCCTAACCCTAGTCCTAGTCCTAGTCCTAGTCCTAGCCCTAACAATAGCTGTAACCCTAAAGCAAACCCTAACCCTAAATCTAAACCTAAGCCAAGCCCTAAACCTTACCCTAACTCTAGCCCTAAACCTAACCCTAAACCTAACCCTAACTGTAGCCCTAAAAATAACCCTAACCCTAACGCTAACCCCATCCCTAGCCTTAATCCTAACCCTAGCCCTAACCCTAACCCTCATCCTAAAGCTACACCTAAGCCTCACCCTAAACCTAACCTTAAACCTAACCCTAACAATGGCCCTAAATCTAACCCAAACTCTAACACTTGCCATAGCCCCAGCGCTAGCCCTAGCCATAAACCTAGCCCTAACCATAGCACCAACCCTAACCCTAACCTTAACCTAACACTTACCCTAACACTAACCCTAACCCTCATCCAAATCCTACACCTAACCCTAACAATAACACTAAGCCTAACCCTATCCCTAAACCTAGCCCTAACCCTAACCCTAGACCTAGCCATAAACCTGGCTCTAACCCTAAACCTAACCCTAACCCTAACACTATGCCTAAATATAGCCCTAACCCTAACCCTAACCCTACATCTAACCCTAAACCTAAACCTAACCCAGCCCTAACCCAGCCTTAACCATACCCCTAACCCTAACCCTAACCCAAACCAAATCCTAACACTCCTACTAACCCTACACCTAACCCTATACCTATTCCTGGCTGTAGCCCAAACCCTCATCCTAACGCTAGCCCTAATCCTAATCGTAACCCTTGCCCTAACCCTAACCCTAAACCTGACACTAAACCTAGCCCTAGCCCTAAAACTAACCCTAACCGCAAGCCAAACCCTAAACCTTACCGTAACCCTATACCTAACCCAAACATTAATCCTATCCCTAACCCTAAAACTATCTCTAGCCCTTTCCCCAGCCCTAATCCTAGTCCTATCCCTCAACCTATACCTAAACCACCCCTTACCCTAAACCTAACCCTAACCCTCATCCTACCCCTACACTTAACCCTAAAACTAAACCTAACCCTTACCCTAGCTTTAACACTAACCTAAACCCTAACTCTAACCCTAGTCCTAGCCCTAATTCTAGCCTTAACCATAGCCCTAACCCTAAACCTTTCCCTAAGCCTATCCCTAAACATAATATTAACCCTAAACTTAAGCCTAAAACTTTCCTTATCCCTAGCCCTAGTCAAAACCCTAGACCTAACTCTAAACCTAAACCTAAACCTAGCCCTAAACCTAACCCTAACCCTAACCCTCATCCTAACCCTACACCTAAAACTAACACTTACCCTATCCCTAAAACTAACCCTGGCCCAAACCCTAATCCTAAACACAGCCCTAAGCCTAACCCAAACCCTAACCCTAACCCGAGCCCTAGTCCTAACCCTTACACTAGCTCTAACCCTAACCCTCATACTAAACCTACACCTAAGCCTAACCCTAATGCTAACACTAACCTTAAACCTAGGCCTAACCTAACCCTAACCCTAACCGTAGTCCTAACACTATCCCTAAATGAAATGCTAAACTTGGCCATACTCGAGCCCTAGCCCTAGATGTAAACCTAGCCCTAACCTTAACCCTAACCTTAACCTAACCCTAACCTAGCTCTAAACCTAACCGTAACCCAAAACCTCATCCTAAACCCACACCTAACGCTAACCCTAACACTAAGTCTAAACCTAACCCTAGCCCTAACCCTAAATCTAACCCTAAACCTAACCCTAACCCCAGCTCTAACCCTAACCATAACCCTAACCCTAGTCATAAACCTAACCCTAACCTAAACTCGAGCCCCAGCCATAGCCCTAACCATAACTATAGCCCAAACCCTAACCCTCAACCTAAAACTACACCTAAGCTTAACCCTAAACCTAGCCCTAACCCTAAGCCACTGCAAGCCCTAAACCTAACCCTAATCCTAATCCTAGGCCTAGTCGTAGTCCAAGTCCTAGCCTTAAGCCTAACCGTAGCCTTAAACCTAACGCTTGCCCTAACCCTAATCCTAGACCTAACACTAAACATAACCCTAAACATAACCCTCGGCCTAGCTCTCGCCCTAGTCCTACACCTAAGCCTAGCTCTAAACCTAAACTTAACCCTAACCCTAACACTAAACCTAAGCTTAGCCCTAAACCTAATCCTAAATATAGCCCTAACCACAACCCTAACCCTAAACCCAGACATAACCCTAACCCTAAGCCTAACCCTAATCCTAATCCTAGCCCTAAACAAAACCGTAACCCT
>JAQZBX010051762.1:0-19294 GCA_029593785.1 Cabassous unicinctus | reverse complement strand
CACTTACAGTTTGACAAAACTAATTATTTGCACAGCATAAAATTCAGCTAAGGTCTCCCTGAAGTTTCTTATCCTTCAGGCAAACTTTGTCTTTAAAAAAAGATTTCCCATCTCTGCAATAGTATATTATTGGACTAGATGATAATGTCTTCCACTGTGTTTGAATTATGGATTGGTCTTCAAATTGAATGCAAAATTCATACATTTAGTGACTAAATATTTATTGGGTGCCCAGTGCTCTGCCAGGTCGTGAATTTGTAAGATTAGAACAAACATGTTTTATCCTTTTTTTGCTATCATAATTGTCCCCCACATTCTGCTGGATTCACACAAGACATTTAGTAAATGCTAAAAATTCATAGTAGAGTTTACTTGGATCTAGATTCTTGAGGATCTCCATGTGTACTACTTGGAATACTTCCTCCATTCCTTTTTCCCCCTTCAGCTGACCTTTTCCACTTCTCATGCCAGCATGGGCTAAATTGTGTTTGAATGCACATGCGATAACCCAGTTACAAAAACTTGCCAGGAAAATGTTAGTTTAGTACATAGGAGACTCTAGCAGCCTATCTATGAATTATAACAAATGGCCATAATGCTGACTCTGCAGAAGAGAAAAAAGTGTGGGCATAAAAGTGATTCTTGGGGGTGAGTGTAGCTCAAGATTTGAGCACCTACTTCCCATGTACAAGGTGCTGGGTTCAATCCCCTATACCTCCTTTAAAACGTGATTTTGAGTCTCCTTTGGATGCAAGTATTAGTACAGGATTCTTCACATATTTTTTTTTCCACTGCCAAGGGTCAGTGTGATAACTGCCGAAGAAAGCAGAGTTACAGGATTGTCACATGGATCTTTCCATAATGCCTGGAATAGAAAGATCCAAATTATCTCATTTGCAAACATCGTCAAATATGACACAAAATCCCTCCTCATCAGAAAGGCATAATAACTAACTAGCTAACTAACTGACTGACTAAACAAGTGGCACCTATGGTCACTGGGCATCTTTCTTTGTATTGGACTAGTGAAAGCTGTTTGGAACTAAGAAGCAAGAGACTGCTTCTAATTCTGTCTTCTGTGAGTCTGTGTTGCAAGATTCTTAACCTCTAAGTACTCCCAGGTAGCTCATCTGTTTAATAGGGATGTGATTTTGTGCCTAGTAGTTAATGTGCAAGAGGGGAGGTGCTAATGGTAGGTTAATATGAAATATTACCTGTTGAAACGCGTAGTCATAAGAATTTTGCATATGATTAATGGAAGATTTTAAAGGAAAATTTTGACATACATATTTTTGAAAAAATCAGCAGCCATTTTTTCTTTAAGATAGATGGATGCAACCAGATCAAATATTTGTTGTGCCTGCATGACAACGATGCTCTGATGTGTGCATTTAAAAAATGAGTTCCAGGTGAACAGTCATTTATTCTAATCAGGGTATGCAAACTAATTTTTAGGGCTGGGAAAAGGGAAACTAGGTTGTGTTTCCTAAATGCAGAGAATTAGTTGGGGATTGATGTGTAAGTGGCTTATTGAGGGAGATTGCCCAGGAGAAACCAGTAAGGGAGTGGGGGAAGCAGGAGAGGGCATGGGATGCAATAAAAAAAAGGTGTAGTTTCAGCTGTGGTCCAGGTCCATCCTGATCCCAGGGCAGCACTGGAATTTGAGTTGCATTGCAGCTAATTTTTTCTTGCAGCCAGGTGGTCTGCGTTTTTATACCCGCATACATTTCAATTAGTCATTGACTTCAGGCAACTCTTGGGGGAAGTGTAACTTACTAGGTTTATTCAGATAGAGTGGGTATTGTTGGCTGATGACAGTAAACCATGAGCCAGACGGCCAACTCTTACACCATCGGGTGAACGGGTGCAGCTGCTAGGTAACAGCGATCTGGGTTTGACACAAACAGCATCTACTCTGTGCAGTAAACCGGGCTTGTTAGGGCTCCTAATTTGAGTTAACATGAACTCTAGCTCCCCAAAATTATATAAGTTCTTGAGGTCCAGGAGACTTCTCTGTTCTTCTCCTTATTTTAGCCTCAATACCTAGAAAATTGCCTGGACCTTAGAATATGCGCAGTAAACGAGTGCTGAATGAATGAGTGAATCCTTGGCAAACATTTCCCACTAGTCCAGCCTCTCTAGTTTGGTGAACTCTTTCTCAACTTTTTTTATTTACTGAAATGTCTTATTTTCTCCTCTTAGTCTTTACTGTGGTCTTCAAAGTTGATCTTATGGCCAAGTTGATTCATGGAGCCGTTGACAACTCCAGCCCACAGAAAAGTATCCAATAGCGCCACACTGAGCTGCTGAACTAACATAAACTTAAGAAAGACTTAACTTAAACTTACGTTAAAACTTAAACAGTAAAGCTTGTCGTTTTCTTTTAGATTGTCTTAAAGAGTTTCTGCTGGCACATATTTTCTTTTTTTGTATTGTGGATGTTTGTACATGCACAGTGTGTGTGTGTGGGTGTGTGTTTGTGATATTGCATGTGTGTGTGTCCAGGCTAGTTACCAACTTTCTAAAGATTAAATAACTCTTTTCCTGTTCCCTAAATAATAAACTGCTCCCCTTCTTCTGTGGTGTCTCCATAATTATGCTCTCATTTCTTAGATTACCAGTCAAGTCTCAGTTTATCATCAGCCACACTTAACAACAGTGACAAAAATAATGGTATAATAATAATAACTAATATTTATTGAGTACTTACTATGTGCCAACCACTGTACTCAACACTTTACATGTTTGGTCTCACTTGATTTGACAACAGTTCCATAATGCAGACATTTTTATTGTCCCTATTTTCTATATGAAGGGGACATGAGCTTAACAAGTTTAAGTAACTTATCTAATACTAGTCACACAGCTAATAAGATAAAGAGAGAATTTAAACATGACCAGCAGACTCTAGAAACTTGTTCTTAGCCACAAAGCTGTCACATCTTACCATCTAGAACATGTTGACACTTTGCTACACAATATCCCTGCTTCAATCCATTTTACACACTGCAGCCAGGATGATCTTTATAAAACATAAATCTGATCATTGTCACACCAATACTAAAAACCCTTCTATAGCTTTTCATTCATTTCAATATAAAACCCATACCCTTAATATGGTTTTATAAAGCGCACCTTGATTGGCCCCCTAGTACTTCTCTACCCTCATTTCCTGTCCATCACCTCACCTAGGTATTGAATTTCCTGCAGATTCTTAATGGCACTGAACATCCTCTCTCTCACTTTTGGACCACAGCGTGGGCTGTGTGTGGGAAGGTTCTTCTTTCCTCCTCTTCTCTCTTGAATATTATATTTTGTCCATCCTTTTATTCTTAGCTTGGAATGCTACCTCCTTCAAGAAGCTGTTCTTCACCTCCCAAACCTGTTGTAGCCGTCCTTTCTCCTTGAGACCAATGCCTGAATGTATTCATTCTTGTATCCCCAGACAGTAGAAGACAGCCTGGAATATAGTTGCAGGTAAATGTTATTTGCCCTAGGATTGGAAACTGAATATTCTACTGATGTAAAATCACTAGCCTATAACTTCACTCAAAGTAAACTCTAAGGAGAGTGTATTAGTCAGCCAAAGGGGTGCTGATGAAAAATACCAGAAATCTGTTGAGTTTTATAAAGAGTATTTATTTGGGGTAGAAGCTTACAGTTACCAGGCCATAAAGCATAAGGTACTTCCCTCACCAAAGTCTATTGCCATGTGTTGGGGCAAGATGGCTGCTGACATCTGCCAGGAGTTCAGGTTTCTTGGGTTCTTCTCTTCCTGGGGCTCCGTTTCTTTCTGGGCTGAGCTGCTGTGCTCTGTCCACAAGGCCACCTGTAGACTATGACGCAAATGGCTCTCTCTCCCTGGGACTTCTGCAGGGTCTAAGAAGCCGTCTCTATTCCTCTGTGTTCTCCTGTGTTCACTTCCCCTATTCCAGCTCAAAACTCAGCATCAAAACTACAACTCACTCCTCTGCTCTGCCATGTAGTTTTATCTGTGAGTCCCTACCCACCAAGGGGGTGGGGACTAACATCCTACTGATGTGGCTCAATCAAAGCCCTAATCATAATTTGATTATGCCCAGGTGCAGACCAGTTTACAAACATAATCCAATATCTATTTTTGGAATTCATAAGCAATGCCAAACTGCCACACACAGTGACTGCTAAGCAACTCTCTACCCTCCCTAAGACATTGTCTATTGTAGTAACTTCCTAATAACTACTCATTTATTAATTATTTTTGTTCTAAAAGTTTACCTTTTACTGAAGTCACAATATTGACATTTTCCACACAAGAAAACAAATGTGTGACTAATGGCTTTTAATTCAACCCAACATATAATATAAAATGATGGAGTTGTTGAAGTTGAGTATCATCAAAATAGACCTTCTTAATGAACCAGTTCTTATAGAGTATCTGTTTGAAACCTTCTAGTTTTGGGGATCTCATTACTTCCTAAGAGAGGCATCATGTTATTAAGAGTCACAAGTTTTAGAATATTATGTTGTTTCTTGCATTGAATCAACATCTTTTTTCCCCTTTATCCCATGGGACTCAGACAGGGAAGACAGGGTGGAGGGCAAGCTGACTTTGTCCTAATTTTACTAGTCTGTGCTCCCCGCCCCCCCGCCCCAGTGCCTACCTCCCTACAATTCTAACTGAGGGGTTATTTGAAAAAGCCCTGTATTTGAGAATGGGGTGTGGGGGGGTGCAGACATAGTCTCAATGCCTGGCTTGAAATTGTCCCTCAGAGCAATCATTGCCCCCATGTTCTTGGCTTTAGCTCAGAGTGGCTATGTGACAGTCCATCTCCCTGACTCAGCCTTCTGTGTCCACACAAGTGATTCACTCCTGGTGCATTTTTCTGCTCTTACTAAATAGGCCCTCTAACCATCACTGCATCTTTCAATTCCAGCTAACAGCTTGGACAGCAGTTTTTTTTTTTTTAAATGTTACTAAGCAAGCATGCTCAGCCAGAAAAGTTATACAGACTCTTCTGTGAATGCTTCCGAGATTGTTCAGACTCACAGGGCTGGCTGCCTTCTCTAAATTCATTGGCAAAGTCCATCCCCCACATTGTAGTCCTTTATCCACTGACAAATTATTTCTTGGATCTTAGCTAACATTTATTAAGTACTAACTCTAGGCCAAGTATTGTACTAAATGTGTTACATACATGATCTCATTTAATTTTACTAAAAATCCCTTTGAGATCAGTATTGTTAGTATTCTCATCTTACAGAGGAGGAAACTGAGGCACAAATAATTTAAATGGCCTGCTGAAAGGCACATAGCTAGTAAGTGGAAGAGAATAATCTGACCCCATACATTCTGACTCCAGGGTCAATGGCTGTCTTAATGCTACAATCCTATTCTACAGTGTATTAGATGGTGTAATAGTCAGGGTTCCCTAGGGAAACAGAATCAACAGGAGATATCTGTAAATAATATGGGACTTTATAAGAGTCTCTCACATGACCTGGGGATGCACAAGTCCAGGTTCCGCAGGCAGGTTGCAAACCAGGGGCTCTGCTGAAAGTCCAATGAAGGTCCTTGAAGAATTTCTGGGAGACGTTGGCTGTCCAAAGACTAGCTGGGAAATTCTCTCTGAATGCTGAAATCACTTCCCCTTTTAAGGCATTCAACTGATTGGGTACAACGCAACTCATTGCTGATGGCAATCTCCCTGGTTGATGCAGATGCAATCAGCCATCTATGCAGTAAACTCACTGATGACTAAAGCCCATAAATGTCCTTGTATTACAATTAGCCCAGTGCTTGCTTGACCAAACAACTGGGTACAATTACCTGGCCGAGCTGATACAATAGCCTAACCATCACAGATGGTATAGGCTATTTGTCTTAAAGTTATTTCATGAGCTTTGGCATATTAATTCAACTTTTGGGGCACTGGTTTACTCGTATGAACAAAGGAAGAGTGTGTCTGAGTTCAGTGTTTTCCAGGACCTTTAAATACATGTAACTATGTGTCTCTGTCCATGTGTTGATTAGATCCCTGGGCTGAGGCCATGTTCAGAGGCTTAGACCCCACAAGAAATGTTATTCAGTTATCTTCATAACCAAAGGATGTACCACTGGCAATAGTCAAGCTAATTTTCCACTTCACATCTCTAGGTGAAAAAGTAAACTGTTCAAAATTTCATATAAAAATCAGTAATCATAATCTTTCAAGTAGCTCAAATACACTATGATGTTTGTGTGTGTGTATATATATCATTCCTAGATTTCAGTTTAATTTTTTTCTATGTAACTAAGAAATCAATAAAGGAAATGGTCACTCTTTGGTAAAAATAAATAAATAAATAAATAAATACATGTAACTGTCAATACATTTTTCGCCATAGGTCATATTAGTTTGGACTAGAAGGAGATGGAATGGGAAGTAATGACTGCCTCCAACGGGGCATGTGAGGAAAAAAAAAGCCTGCTGATGGCACTAGCTCTAACCTTTTATGCTTCTTCTATCAAGCAGTCAAAGAACAACTCAGTGACTCGATTCTCACCTATCTGTAGGCACCACCTATCTCAGTTATACCATTTCTTTCAGTTTTAGACTGTCCCATACTCTGGACTTAGAAATAAAAGTAACACATTTCAAATTACTAAATGTGTTTAGGAACAGAAGGGAAAGGGAAAGAAAGCAAACCGTGTCATGCCAGTGTGTGTGTGTGTGTGAATGTGTGTGTGCACACAGGCATATATGCATTATAGCTTAAAAGACAACTGTCAGAACTGTCCATGATAGAGATTTATAGTTATCTACCTCAATATCCATTTTACTTTTCTTATTATTGCCTCCTGACACACAACTGTGAAGTCAAAACTCTAGCAGTCCTCTTGGTCTAGGAGGATGAGGATTCACTCTGCCACAAATGAGCCGTAGCAGAGTGGTGAGCTGGAGGAAATAGAGTTCCTGAAGACTGTGGAGCTCCCATGCAAGTACTGGGAATCTTACATTTTGATATCTTATATATGGGAAGATAAACTGTTATTTAGCTTGTTTTTTAAACATTGTCATTATTATTTGTGTTTTTTTCTGAGTCAGGCTGCTGAATTGACTAAGGACAGGCATTCAAGGGGAATGTAAAATTCATCCCTGAGTTTCTTAGTAACCAAAGCAAAGAGGGACTGCTAAGCAGTATCAGAGGACGCATCCTGGAATAGATGACCAGATACAAAGCAACAGTTTTCTTCTTAAAAGGAAAATATAATTGATGAAATGTCATACAAGAGGCACAAAATAATATTCTAATAATCAAAGATGCCCAATCATGTAATGCCCCAACTCCATCACTGAATACTTCCATGCATAAATGCAGTGATTTCATTCTCCATTACACAGGGAAACTGATTGTTAGAAAGGGAGATTACCCCTAAATTCTCTCATAATTCTGCCTTTATTTAATCTATGATTGACCTCAAGGGATAATTTTGCTATCACCATGAGGGTCTGAGTCTTTCAGAAATAATTTTAGCATTGGCATTTGACCCTCCCATGACTGGAAAGATGGGGAAAATCTGTTCTTTTTACCACTCTCTATTAGTTGTTCTGTCAACTAGAATTAATGATGCTTGGTGTAAAGTGGATGCTCATTTAGAAGGGAAATCAGAAAGTCGGGATTACAGTATGGTTGATGAATTAGAGCTTGTGATTCCAGCTACCCATGTCCAAAGTCTGGGTAGTTCTTCAGCAATGAATGGAAAAGTTCTTATAATTGAGAAAGAAAATGAGTATCATTCTGATAATTACCAAATGATTTATTTATTCAAGATTTCTGTTTGCTCAGCTGAAAGGAAGTGCTATCTACTCCTTGAAGCATACAGTCACAGAATTCTCAGACTTCAGAGCTCCCAGGACCTTAGAAATCATCTGTCTCTACTCCTAAACATTAAAGGTGCAGAAATTGAGGCCTGGAGAATGGAGGAGCCAGGTCCTTGGAAATTAGATAGAGAGCCAACATGGTGAGATAGAGTTCCTGAAACTTATTTTTGAAAAGGCTGGTATAAAAGGATCTTCATATGACATGGATAAGGTTAAGGTTTTTTTTTCCCCCTTGCCATATTGCCTAATGTTCTTCAAGTTTCTTTACGCTAGATTTCACATTCATTTAATTGTCTCTTCTTGAAAATTTCAGGAAAGTGAATATTTCTCATTGATGATCACACTGGAGGAAAAGGGAGAGGGTTCAGTTCCCTTGGCTGTCATGGAGATTGCCTCCATTGAGAGGAAATGTTTCCCTTTGGGAAAACAAGGATATTTCAAACTAGTATAGCATCACAATTGAGAGCAGAAGCTCTGAAGTTAACCACACCTGATTCTTTTTTCATATCTCATTTTGAATGCTGATTTTCTTATACATTGCTTAGATTATTTAAATTATTTAAATTACTTGATCCCATTATTCAGTTACTTCAAGCTTTAGTTTTCCAAACTGTAAAATAGTGATAAAGTAGTCAATATATCATAGGTTTAATTTTAAGGATGAATAAAGTATCTATAACATTGTCAACAAGTGTTTGTCATATAAATAAGTACTCAATAAATGTTAGTTAACTGTTTTCAAACAATATTTTTATCCCTGGGCAGTGGTGTAACACAAAGACTTATGCCCAGAAAAATTTGGTGATTTGCCTAAAGATAACTGATTACAGAAGAGTAATTGGAGCTCAATTCTTCTGACTGCAGTTCTTTCCCCAATACCTAAACTGTGAGATTGTGGGATACATCACTGAATACACTTTGACTTCAAGGATATTGATATTACCAAGTTAAGATGAGAAGGTGGAAAGTTTCCATGGATGAGATGGAACTTAAGTACAATCTTTAAGCAGACACAATTTAAGTGGGGAGAAGAGGATAGGTTCTCAGCATGACAAAATCTCAGACTGACAAACTGTGAGGCATTTGAGCTGGACAGAGAAGATATCATCATGAAATATTATAGGCACAGGGCTTTAGTCTTGATTTAATTCTACACATTCATTTGATAAGGGAAGAAATTGTCACCAGGAGAAGCAAAATGATAAATCCAAGAATAAAGTTTTTCTGACTCTTGTTCTCTAGCTCATTGTATGTTGTTCTTGTTAATGACAAAGTTTATTTATTACTTTTCCCAAGCTTTAGCATATATTTTACACAATGTCTGGTGCATAGTAACTGCTCAATAAGTAGGGTAACCATACCATGTAATTAATTTACTGTTCATAAATGGGTGAAGGAGTTGCTATTTGAAAT
The DNA here is from genome assembly GCA_029593785.1 of Cabassous unicinctus. Lineage (NCBI taxonomy): Eukaryota > Metazoa > Chordata > Mammalia > Cingulata > Chlamyphoridae > Cabassous > Cabassous unicinctus. The sequence continues at coordinate 10,037 of JAQZBX010051762.1, read as the reverse complement.
TATGTCAGGACAACTAGTCTAAACCAGGGATATTACAGGCAAGCTGAGGTTTATGTTTGCCCTGTGAATAAATATCTCTTGTCTGACTAAAGACTAGTTGCTGCTCACCATGTCTTTCCTAATGACCCAGCTTCCATCTGATTTCCTGGGATGTCTTAGAAGACGTGTCGATTTTCCCCAACAAAAACTTATGTTTTTGAGAACAGAGGACATTTTTAATATTCACAGGTAACTGACGGATGAGTCAAATTAAGCTTGGCATTGATTGATCTTTTTGACCTGAGCCAGGGCCACTTTCCATAGAACTTTTACCCTCCATTACTAAACCCATTGTAAAATGTTTATCAAATTGACTATTTCTCCACCAAACCCCTCTACATTAACTTTATGAATTAACCTTTGATGTGAATTGTAACAAAAGCTTACTAGAATCTATGGTGATTCTCACCTCTTTGAAAAATTAATCAACTTTGCTAAGCATGAGCTCCTTTTGGACATATATTGTTACAGAACTCTGCAAACTGAGAGGAGGTAGCCAGCTATTGTGAAAAGATCTCAAATTCCTGTGTTCTAGTTTCAGCTAAGCCCAAGCCAGATGTGTTATCTTGAATTAGATGGTCTTAAACTCAATGAAGTTAAAGAAAGGAATGCAGTAATTAAAATAGCATGTTTTGAAATCACAAAGGTCAACCACTTAAGTCTGTAAAGACTTAGAGCATGCTATTTAATTTGCCAACTCAGATTTTTATCAGTAAAATGGAAATGATATTAGCAACTGCCTGTTATTTCTTAGGGCACAGACTAAACTTCTATGCCAAGGGGATACTAAAATACAGTAAATTAAATGACCTATTGGCATTTATGCATACTTCTTTGTATTATTTTTAAAGCAGTTGTTCAAAAGATTACAATATACATTTTTAACTTTTCACCTTTAAAGTTGTTTGTTCTTTTAAGGAGGTACTAGGGATTGAACCCCAGACCTTGTACATGGGAAGCAGGTGCTTAAACCACTGAGCTACACTCGCTTCCCAGTTGTTTAAATTTTAACATGAATTATCATTGCATTACTACAAGAAAATATAAGAAATTTGAAACTACAAGTCCATTTAGCCCTCCCTCATATTTTATTATACATTTTTATGAACATTATATTTATACATATTATAAACTCCACAATACAGTGCTATAATCTTTGGTTTAAACAGTCATATATAATTAAAGAAATTAAGAAAAAAATGGTCTTTCATAATTACTCACATAATTACCATTTCCGCTGCTATTCCTTCAACATGAAGATTCATGTCTCCATCTGGTTTTATTTCCTTTCAGCCTAAAGAACTTCTTTTAGTGTTCCTTGTAGTGTAGATATGCTGGCATCAATATCTCATTGCTTTATTCTGTCTGAAAATTTCTTTATTTCAATTTTATTTTTTGAAAGATAGATTTACTGGGTAGAATCTAGTTTTTTCAGTGTTTTCTTTTGTTTCCTTTCAATATTTTAACCATTCCATTTCATTGTTTTTTTTGTGTGTGTGTGTTTTGAGGTACCAGGTGTCAGGGATTGAACCTGGGACCTTATATGTGGGAAGCTGGTGCTCAACCACTGAGCCACATTGGCTTCCCTGAGTTGGTTTTTCCATTTGTTTTGCTTTTTGTTTGTTTTTTATTTTTCTAGGAGACACCGGGAACGAAATATGGGACCTCCTATGTGGGAAGCAGGTGCTCAACTGCTTGAGCCACCTCTGCTCCCCCATTTCATTGTTTTTAATGAGAAATTGGTCTTCATTCAAATTTTTGTTCAAATTGTCTATTTTTTTTCTGACTACTTTCCAGATTTTCTTGATCCTTTTGGTTTTCATGAGATAAATTATGTAGTACCTAGGCTTGGTTTCCTTTTGATTTATGCTGCCTGGCATTCACTGTGCTTCTTCAATCTGTGATTTTATGTATTCATCTAAGTTAGGAAAAATTTAAGTCATTATTTATTCAAATATATTTTTTCTGCCCACTTCTCTTTCCTCATATTCTGGAACTCTATATGTGTGTTAGTCCAGTAGATATTGCCCCAGATGACCCAGGATTCTGTTTATTTTTTTAATTTTTTTTTTCAGTCATTACTATTGATCTACTTTTTAATTGATTCTTCTGCTATCTCATATTTGTTCTTATGCCTTTTTATTATTTTATTTTATTTCAGATTTCATATTTTTGTTTATAGAATATTCCCTTGGAAATTTTGTAGTTCCTGTTTATCTATTAAGATGTCTTGCTGTTTCACTCATTGTGAGAACATTTTTCCTTAAGCCCTTGGGCAGAGCTTTAGTAGCTGGTCAAGGCTGGTCTCCACTGATTGCCTATTCTCTTGAATATGAGTCACACTTTTCTCTTTCTTCATATGTCTGGTAATTTTAGATTACACTGTGGACACTGTCAATCATATGTTTTGAAAACTCAGTATTCTCTTATTTCTCCAAAAAGCGTTGCTTTTTGTTGTTGATACTATTGTGTTTTATTAGGCAGTTGATGTGTCTGCATTCAAACTTCAGACTATGAAATCTCAGTTAAGCTCCTTTTATCCTTATTATAATGGGCTACTAGTATTCTCTTCAATACATGTTAGTTTAGGGGTCGGCTAACTATTTTGGAAGATTTTATATACAGAATATGTAGCACCCCCTTTATGTTTCTTTCCTTTCTAGGGCTTACTTCCATACTTTCCAACTATATTGTTACTCCAAACTCTGTCCTATGTTTTTGCAAGGTAATAAAGGTATCAGATTCTATTCAAGTCTTAGTTTCCCCATGAGGTCACATCTGGAGGCAATCTCTAAGCTAAAAGCCGTAATAACAGGAAACTCTCCCACTGCTATTTTTTTCTTTCAAATTGTGATCTTCCTGTAGTATCTGTCTGTTTTGTTGAATCTACCATGTTTCCATGTAGTTTATTTTTATAATTTTCATCTGTGGGAGTGTTGGTCTGATAAGAGCCATTCAGCAATTATCAGAATCTGACTCCTGTTTGTCCCCAGTGGTTTAAATAAGAAAATGTTTATTTCTCTCTCACTTAATAGTTCAGAGATAGCAGAGTGGTTCTTCCCTATGAGGTTATTCAGGACCCAGACTGGTATACCAAGTTTGATTTTCTCAAAATGTGCATTTCATTTCTGGATCCCAGACTCAAAGTGCTGTGATTTCTCAGCCAGAACGAAAGGTTCAGGTATCAAGTTCTGGGTAAACAACTTCATTTTTGAGAAGGTAATTCAAAAGTTACACAAATAGCTTCTAAATGAATTCTATTGGCCTAATCTTATTCATATGGCTACAACCAACTATAGATTAGTAAATAAAATTTCCTGAAGGACAGCCGTGTATCCCACTAAGAACTGGCAAGGAATATAAATCTAACATACAGTGAGAATGTGAGAATGTCTTCTTAGGGAAAATTTGTTTTCTCTGCCACAGTCCATCCCTCCAGCTACCGATGTACACTTTACACAATCACTGTTTAACTATGGGAAAACATTTAAATCATATGTCCAAGGTTCCTTGATGATAACTTGATTTTTTCATCTTGTTTTGTCATAGTTTCTCAGAGTGTAACAACCTATTAATGAATACACAATATTTATCCTTCCCAGAAGGAGGTAAAAACATATAGCAGTCATTGTTCCATAGTGATAATGTAATATATTTGTCAGGTATTACAAAAGTGCCCTGTCTGGCAGTTGTGTAGCTTTCCTCTGTGGACCCTTATTATGCTTTCTGAGAGACATTCACTTATTCAGTGTACATCATGACTGATGGCCTTACCCTTTAAACAAGTTTTCCTTTTCCAATATCCTTCATAGATATAAATAAAATCTCAATTGGAGAATATGTTCCCACAGACACTAGCAATTTTTTGCCACATTCTTCTTCTTGGTACAAGTTTAAGGTCTCTGGTTGATTTAGGCATTGAGTACTTACTATCTTTTGTATACTATCACTTGGTTTCTTCCGGAATTAAAAAAAAACAACAACACTCAAACAAATGTCTAGTCTGAATCAACTCAGATTACCAGCCATGAGAAGTGAATAATTCCTTAAGTACAGCACTATCTCCATTCATATGTGCTTGTGAAATGGCCATTCATACCACTGCTCAGTCCTAATGTGTAATGCCTTGCTAAAACTAGCATTCCACTTTCCATAAAGCCATGATATAATGGACATATCATCTGCCTTCTGAATTATCAAAGATGACACAAATGTTTTACCATAATATAAGAAACAACACTAATATTTCTGCTTGCTTTTTACCACTCACCACCTAACCATTATATGAGTACCACAAATTTTTGGCATTTGTTATTAGTAACTTTTTTCCCTGATGACAATCACTGCATTACATAATGTATGAATTAAGCTCCTTATCAAAGACATCTCAAAATAGGGAGATTTAAATAAAATAGACGAGTGTTTCACTGTCATATAATAATACATAAGGAAGAGATACACTTATAGTGGGGTTGCTTAATCTTTGAGGATCCAGTCTTGGAGGAGGCAGCAACAACATTCTAACCAAAGTAAAGAATAGGAGAGTCTAGGACAATGTATATTAAAAATCCTAGGGGAATCATTTATAAAAAGTTTCTGTCACCAAATCATGTGAAAAAGATGAAATCATTAAAAATCTTAATTAATCCAAAATCAGACTGAAAAGGAGAAAAGAAGGAGGGAAATCCCAGAGGGGATTAAAAAAACAAAGATGGTAGACTTAAATTCAACCATATCAATAATTATATTAAATGTAAATGGTCTAAACAACCCAATTTTAGGCATAGATGATCACATTTTATTAAAGGAACCTAGAATCCAACTATATTATGTTTTTTAAAAACACACTTTAAGTGAAGATAAAAATGTTAAAAGTAAGGAAGGAAAGATAAAGCATGCAAACACTATTCAGAAAAAAATATAGAGTGGTTATGTTAATACAAGACAAAGTAGACATTAAAAAAACAAAAGAAAAATAACTAAAGAGAGGTATTTTGTAATTATTAAATGATGAATTAATAAAGAAAACATAACAATCCTACCTCTATATACACCTAAAGATAGAGATTCAATAAAATATGGTATAAAAACTGATAGAACTGAAAGGAGGAAGAGAGAAGCCTAGGATTATAACTTAAAAAGTCAACACTCTTCTATTAGTACTCACAAGTAAAAAGAAAACCAGTAACAATATAGAAGACTAGAAAAATGCTGTCAACAAACTTGAACTAATTGATATTCATATAACATTACTAAATAACATTACCAAATAGCACAATATAGTTTTTTTCAAATTCACATGAAACATTCATCTAAATAGATCGTATTTTTTCCATAAAACAAGTTTTAGCAAATTTAAAAGAATTTGAATTTTACAATGTTTGCTCTCTGATCACAACAGAATTAAAATAGAAGCCAAGATAAGAAAGATGATTGAAAGTCACCAAAAATTTGGAAATTAAACCACATATTTCTAAAGAACTCATAGATCAAAAAAGAAGTAATGAAGGCATTTAGAAAATATTTTGAATTGAATGAAAAATGAAATCACAACATACAGAAAACTTGTGATCAGTTAACAACTAGAGTAAATTGTATAGCATTTTATGTTTATATTATGAAAAAAATGGCTCAAGCTCCTGATCTAAGCCTTTGCATTAAAAAAATAATAAAACTAGGGGTCCACCTGCAGTTGTACTGGCTGGGCACATGTCCACACCCGCAACAACTGAGGCTTCCACCTACCCAGCCCTCCTTGGCAGAATTGCTGTGAAGCCCAGAATCTGGGGGCGAGAAGGAGCTGGGGTGGGGGAAGAAAAAAACATTAACTTCTGGGCTACTTACAGAGTAGATCATCTACGTGGGCATTTCTTCTTCCCACAATTTCAAAAGACCCTTCGTAATTAATTGAGAAAGTGCAAAAGCTCATTCAGACAGATGAAATTGCCAATGCCCAAGCTCTTAGAAAAGGAAAGAGGTAAAGGACAGAGACTATAGAATCAGGGACTGCAAATAGTGACATGGATAAAGGACCAAGAGACCCATATTCAGGAAATACCTTTCTGCCTGGTGAGAGCTCCAGTGAGAAAGAAGAACCTTTAGCAGAATTATCAAAGGAGCAATTATACACCAAAATAAAAAGCCTCAAACAAAAACTAGCAAACACCCAGAAAGAAAAGAGCCGATTCCGACAGTCTTTGGTCATGCTTCAAGTGTTACCAGAGTTAGCATGGCGGAGGCTCTGCTTAAGGGTGGAGGAAGCATGTCTGCATCTGCATCCACCTTCTGGAAAGCAACAAACAACTCCTCACTGGATTCATTTGAGTCAACATGTAGTAATTCCATTTCTAATTCCAATTCACTGATTTCCTTAAAAGTTGAGGAAGAACACCATATTGATGAGAAACAATTCGAGATTGAAAAATGGCAGATTGCCCATTGTAATAAGAGCAGTTTATTAATGATTTAATGAAAGTAAATTATACAAATGAGTACATGGCCACACATAGCCTGACAGAGACAAAATCCTCTACTTCAAGGGACAAAGCTGTGAAACCAGCTATGAATCAGAATGAAGTTCAAGAAATCATAGAAGTCACAAAACCGTTATTTCCCAATATAGATGATGTTTCAAGTAGGAGAATGATCGAGCAAAATCTAAATAATTGTACCAAGAAGCCAAATTTAAGCAAAAATCTTAACTCTTAGGATATTAAGATGATTCTTTGGTACTATAGGTATCTGAAACAAAGTACTTTCAGTTCTAAATCTAACTCTGGATTTTGTTGGAGAATCTGCATCCTCATTGGCAATGAGCACAGAGAGACATAAGCAGTGAGTCTGTGAGACATCTAATATTGTTGAGCTTTTCTGATGGAGCAACAAGCTTGCTGAAGTAAATTCATGTAGATTCCACCCTAGACACCACTGGTGCATCAAACCAGAGAATTTCCAGCACTCAAATAAGAATGCAGTGTGGTTTTCATTGAAAATATGCATTTTCCTATCCCCAGATACTTCAGTGTACAGCTAAGTTAACAGGATAATCAGAGCTCATATCATAGCTACAAAAACTTCACTCCTTAAGACTAGTCATTGTGCTAATCAATCACTGTACATTAATTATTACCAATGACTTCCCATTATACTTGTTTTTTATCTTAAGCATAAGCACTTGCTTGGAAAAATAGACAGTGAAATAATCAGTGTTCACAAACATGAGCACAGCAAAGTCAGCCTACTATCTCATAATAGGGTCTAGCGAAGAACAGTGCTTTAGAAATAAAATAACAGGAAGATTTGGTTATCTAAAATGTGTAAAGGAAAGGAATTTGAAAAAAAAAAAACATTAGCTAGACCTTTTTATTTTAATATTAACCTATTTCACCATGCTCCGGAAAAACAAACAAATCCAAATTTTGTGATGCAAACAAAAGAAAATTGTTTTTCTTGATGCAAACAAAAGAGAAAGATTATTCTGATTAATCTTTTTCTTTTGTTTGCCCAATATGCTTCTAACGCTTTATTGCCCCAAATATATTAAAATTAGATGTGAAATATAAAACATCAATATCATCTAAAATGTTTCTATAAGATATAGTATCATATATATTGGTTCAGTTATATTGCTACCTTGCTTAGTTTTAACTGGTTTATTTTCATTGTATCAGAAGTAAAAGGAATTGAAAACAAAACCATCTGGGTTTGATAATCGCACAGAAAGAAAAATACCATTTTGTAAATCAGCAAATGACAAAACATTCTTCATCAAGAGACTTTTCACTTGTTGTTGAGCTGCCCCATGTGACACACTGCAATGCCAAGTCATAGTTCTTCAGTGTACAAGGTCATATCTAAACTTGGAAAAGAGGAGATATAAAATAATTACAACGTTAAGTATTATGGACCCAGGGAACATTCCATAAATGTTGCTTGATGATAACAATGTGGTTGTACAAAATAAATATTCTTAAAGAAAAAAAAAAATAAAGCTAGAAAGATGAAAATAAGACCTCAGACCAGTATATTTCATGGACACAGATAAATTCTTAACAAATTATTTGCAAAAATTAAACATTACATTCTTGACAAAATATCTCAGCATTATATGACAAAAGGAACTTTAAAAAATATTTAGTTTTTTGGAGAAAGTTTATTCATCATTTCAGGTTAAAGTCTGTATTATTTGCCTGGGACCCTGGGAAGATAGCTCCAGCCTTAAAGTTAAAGACAGGAAGAAAACCTGTAGGATAGGCTGGAAGGAGCTTATTCAAGGATAGATTTCTTAAATAGACTAGTGAAGTGTGATGGCTTTAGGGAAGATACTTTGGATATTTGTCACCTCTCATAACTGAAGATATTGGTCATCGTGGACATGAAGGAGGCAGAAGACATCTGGCCCCTGGTCACTTTGGTGGAAGCAGCTACTGTCTTCACTACCAGGCAGAAGACTCAGGCAGCTATTTGTACCTCTGGTTAGGTCTCATAACCATGGGACAATTTAAACTCTAGGATGACTGTTTCTTTCACATGAAGTTGTTATGACTGTTAGGAACAATGACAAGGCAAAGCTCCAGGGTAACTACTAAAAGAACCTGATGAAGACTTGAGAAGGATCTCACTACCTCATACCAAAAAAATCCATTGCTTTGTTCAATAAAAAGATCCATGTTAGTCTGAACTTTCTTGTGATTTCTGTCCAGTGGTCCTAATTGTGCTCCTTGGGTCTAGCAGAAATATTCTTATCTCTTAACCAGACATCATGTCCCAGATATTGAAAGAAAGACTTGGGGATCACTTGAAGTTTCTAGTCCCCTAGTCCACTCTGAGAGACATCTTAGGAAATAGTATCATCACATTTTACATTTCACCAGAGACCATCCATCACATAGTGCAGGCCAGCTTCTATCAATCACTACAAGGATTGTTTTTATACACAAATATGGTCACATTCCTCTTCTTCTTGAAGAACTTGGATGACTCCTTATTGCCCTCAGAATGAAGAAGAAACTCCATGGCCTACTCTGACCGCTGCTAATCTCTTCAGCCTCATTTCTAGACCTGATCTTGCCTGGTCCATCTTTCTATACCTGACATATCATGCTCCAGCCAGACCACCTATTTAAAAAACTGTCTTAGAACTTTTCTCTTCTACTTTGCCCTCTTGCTGCCAAGCCTTTGTTCTTGTTGTTTCCTCTGTCTAGAATCTATATCATTATGCTCCCCATCCCACCCACACACTGATGAATGTGCACACACAGTATTTACTTTAACAGGTTAGCTTCTATTCATCCTTCAGGTATCAACTTACTTTCACGATTTAAGTGCTCTTTCATGAGCAACGTGTCATATCATACATATTGTAATTTCTTATTTAATTGTCTGATTCCCCTGCTAGACCATTAACTCAGTGACAGCAGTAACCATGTCTTTCTTCTTATTGATTGTTTAATGGTTCAAAAAGACTTAATACAAAGTTTGGTACAGAGTAGTTTCTCAAAAAATACCTGAGGAGGGAAAGGAGAAATGAAGGAAAGACAGAAAGAAGAAATTATTCATAATTTTACATTTTGTGCCAGGCTAATGGGAAAAAAGATTTCTGTGATCTTTAAATCATACAGTATTTGAGTGAATGAGCAGTGAACAATAGAACCTATGTTTAGAGCTGAAATTGGGTGGTTTTCTATGAATTTCCTGATGTCTACCTTATTCTAAAGTCCTAGACTGGTGTTAGCAACATCTTCCTTCACCTTAAATCCTGGATTTTATTTTCTCTTTTCCTCATTTACAATTCTGCAGCAGTGGGCCAGTCTAATCTTTTTAAGTTGGTATTCCCTGGCAGAGAAAAAATATGGCTGCTGTTGTTTAGATGCTTTAAAATGAGAAATTTGCATGTTTTCATTATGCTAATGGAGTCTTATGGAGAAGGGCATGTTTAATAATATTTGTAATTCACTAAAGCCATAATTATTGTGAGTAATATGGCCAAGAACCTAGAG
>JAQZBX010051761.1:0-19333 GCA_029593785.1 Cabassous unicinctus | reverse complement strand
AAAAAAATATATATATATATATATATATGTATAGTAAATAAAACATAAGAGTATTTATTAAATGAAATAACAAAACAAAAAAGTATAAATATACATGTTGCAACTGATATACATGTAACATAATATGAAAAATAGTTGTGTTTGGGATAATAGAATGATAGATAATTATTTATTTTCTCTTACAGAAAAATCACTGAAATACCTCTCTACTTAGCTTGGTTCTTTATATAAATACATACATATACAAATGTGTGTGTGTACACCAGCATTATTTTGTATATGACACCACTGCACTCATTAATACTAACTCAAAACCTTTTGGAAAATTTGGGGAGGAGGGAGTTAATGAGAACTCTGTATTTTCTGCATGATTTTTCTGTAAACCTACAAATAACGCTAATAAAGATTAATTGATTAAACTTTTCTAAGTAAATAGAAATTAATAAATATGCAATAAGGGAATTCTGAATTTATTTCTAGAGTTTCATTAGCAATGGATTAGTTGGTATAAAAAATTCTACAATTGAATGTAAAAAATAAAACAACTCATACTGAGATTTTTTTTGCCCCAAAGAAAGGGTATTTTTTCATTTCAACACTTTTCTGACAGACTTTCCATTTTTCTCTTTCGTTACGATACTCATGAAATGAAAGTATGGTATTTGCCTCAAAGATCTACAACTCAAAATAGAGACTCCTTGGTTTTCCCACTTGTATTCCTTTAAATAATTACGAAATATATCATATATTCAAAAAAGACTATAAAACATATATATGTGATTTTTTTAAAAAGTATAGTAAAATTCATTGCAGAATCTAAATAGTGGATGTATGAGTTTACCTGAACAATGTGTTCAACTTTTCTGCATGTGAAAAATTTTATAATAAAATGTTGAAAAGAAACATGGAAAAACTTACACACATGCTATTACAGTAAAGCAACCAATCACCCATGCACTCATGCCAAGGCTTGAGAAATAAAATGCCATGCACGCATTAACAGCATCCCCGTCCCCCCACTGTTATAAAAGACATGTTCAAGTCCCCTGGTTCTGTGAATCTGTGAACAGAACCTATTTGGAAAGAGGATCTGTGAAGATGTGACTAGTTAAGATGAGGAGGTTTGGTCACGGTCAGCAGGAGACAGAGAGAGGACAAGCGTGAGAGGGCGGCAGGATGGAGCCAGAGCCTGAAGGCTCCAGAGGGAACATGGCCCGGCCCAGTCGACACCCGGTTCAGGCTTCTGGTGTCCACCGTCAGAGCATAAACAACGGCTGCCTTAAGCCATGTGGCTGTGGGTACTTTATCAGAGCAGCCCTGGCAAATGAAGGTGCCCACCTAGGGAATCGGTCTCTGAGTTGTGTTAAGTAGTTCCTTGCTTTTCTTTATGGTGTCATCACCTACAGGTTCACCTCTCATCAACACTTTGTTCGGGTTTGCTCACTACTGAACTTTATGTAGAGGGAACTCTTTGCATTCTTGTCTGAATCCTTCGTTCAATACCACGGTACTGCAATTCATCCCTGTCGGTGCACAGTGTTGGAATGGTTGGTTCATTCTCACTACTGATTAGCACTCCTCTGCACAGATTCACACAATCCACTTAGCCACTCTGTGGCCACTGGGCACTTCAGTTCTTTCCAGGTACAACCAAGGCTTCCAGAGCATTTTCAGATGTGTTTTGGCACACAGATAACAGAGCATCTCTAGAATATATTGCTGGGCCACAGGGTATGCACATGTGCACCTTTTCCAGATAAAGCAAAATGTTTCGAAATGGCTAGAACAAGTCACACTTCCATCAAAAAGTAGAAGAGAATTCCCTTTGGTCTGTCACCATATTCCATTCAGCTTAATTTCTGGCAATCTGGTGAGTGTGATGATAACTCAGAGTGCTTTCATCTGCACCACTGTGAGACAGAGGATGTTTTTCATTCGCTTACGGGCACTCCTTGCCTTCTATTGTCCACTGATACCAAAAAGTTTCCTGTTCTTATGCAAATATTGATCACTGTGGACTATAAATGCACTATTGTATAACACTCCTCCAAGCATTAACAGGAAAGATGTCCCCTAATACATTTTCAGACAATCTTCAAATTAAGATTTACCTTCAAATTGTATAAAACTCATTACAAGCACCTAAATATTGTTTTCAAATTATTACTCTCCACTAAATGGCACTTGAACTCCTGGGAGAAATGGCTGATTCCAGGGCTGGATCAAGAAATATACAAGACAAACATTTTGTACCAGAAAGTAAGGAAGTGTTAAAATAGATAAAATGGCAAATTTCATGTTATATGTTACCACAATAAAAAAATTTTAAAACTAAAATAAAATAAAATAAAAAAAGGAAGGAAGGAAGGAAGGGAGGAAGGGAGGGCTCAGAAAGCAATAGGGATATGTCATGAGTATACCAAAGACAGCTTGAAGGGCCTCCCACTGGTCAATTCACAGATAATTTGAGCATCAAAACAAATAAAGATAGAATGGGCAAGGGGTGGACACAGCAGCTAACTGGCAAGGAGCAAAGGAAACTTTTTGGGGTGATGGAAATGTACGGCTTGACAGGCAATGGGGGTACATGGGTTATAGGTTATGGCGGTTACATGGGTGTAATTGTTAAAACTCAGCTAACTGTAGTACTCTATGCATTTCCCTGTATGTAAATTACATCTCAATTTAATGTAATTCACCAATTAACAAACTAAAGAAGAAAAATCACATGGTCATCTAAAAAAATACAGAAATAGCATTTGACAAAATTCAACATCCATGCATGATAAATACTCTCAAACACCTAGGAATAGAAGGGAACTTCCTTAACCTGATAAAAGACATCTGTAAAACCTACAGTTAACATCATACTTAAGAGTAAAAGACTGAACGCTTCCCCAGCAAGACCAGAACGAGGCAAGGATATCTGCTCTCACCATTCCTATTCAGCATCATAGTGGAAGTCCTTGCAATTGCAATAAGGCAAGAAAAGGAAATAAAAGGCATATAGATCAGAGAAAAAAAAAATCCTGTTCTGTTTGCAGACAACATGATGTCTATGTAGAAAATCTCGAAGAACTAAAAAAAGCTCCTAAAACTAATGAGTTTAACAGAGTTGCAGAATACAAGTTCAAACAATCAACTATATTTTTATATAATTGCAGTGAACAATTAGAAGTTGAATTTTTAAAATAAAAAATACCATTTACAATATCACACAAAAAGTGGAGTACTTAAGTACAAATCTAACAAAATATATACAGGATCGGTATGCTGAAAACTACTAACACTGATGAAATAAATCAAAGACGACCTAAATAAATGGAGAGATGTACTGTATTCATGGACTGAAAGACTCAATATTGTCAAACCGTTAATTCTCCCAAACTGGTCAACAGATTCAATACAATCCCAATCAAATTCCCAGGAGGAGGTTTTGTAGATATCAACAAGCTGATTCTAAAATTTATATGAAAAGGGAATGGAACTCGAATGACCAAAACAATTTTGAAAAAGTTGGGAGAACTCATACCACCTGATTTCAAGACTTATTATTAAGCTACTGTAATCAAGACAATGAGGAATTGGCAAAAAAGGTATATAGATCAATGGAAGAGAACAGAGAGCCCAGAAGGGGACCCACACAAATACGAGCTAATGATTTTTGACAAAGATGCAATGTCAGTTCAACAGAGAAAGGACAGTCTTTTTAAGAAATGGTGCTGGAACAATTTGGATACCTATACGGGGGGCGGGAGGGGGGAACCTCTACCTATTTCTCACCCATTACATAAAAATTTACTCAAAATGGATCAAAGATCTAAATATAAACATGAAACTATAAAACTTCTAGAAAAAAACACAGAAAATCTTTGTGACCTCGAGTTAAGAAAGAGTTAAGATATGAAATCAAAAGCACAATAGCCATAAAAGAAAAAAACTGATAAAGTGGACTTCATCAATATTTAAAGCTTTTGCTCTAAAAAAGATAGTGTTAAAAAATAAAAAGATAAGCCACATACTAGGAGAAAATATTTACAAATCACATCAAAGGATTTGTATCCAGATTATGTAAATAACTCTCAAAATGTAATAATAAGAAAACAAATAACCCAAGGAAAAAGTGGGCAAAAGACATGAGCAGATACTTCACCAAAGAAGATGTACAAATGGAAAATAAGTGCATAAAAATATATTCAACCTCGTTAGTTAGTATTTAGAGACACACAAATTAAAACCACTACATACCTACTAGTATGACTTTGAAAACACAACACCAAGTGCCAGGATGCAGGTCGACTGGAATTTTCACACAGCCACTTTGGAAAAATTTGGCAGTTTCTTACAAAGTTAAACATACAGTACAACCCAGCAATCTGACCCCTAGGTATCTGAACAAATGAAATGAATACCTATGTTCATGCAAAAAACTGTATGTGAACATTTATAGCAGCTTTATTCATAACTGACAAAAACTGGAACAACCCTGTGGTGGTATGAAGCAGTCTACACCACAGAAAAACATGTTCTGAAAGGTAATCCATTCCCTATGGATGGGAACCCATTGTAAGTAGGACCTTTTGATGAGGCTACTTCATTTAAGGTGTGACCCACCTCAATCAGAATGGGACTTAACCCTATTACTGGAGTCCTTTATAAATGGAATGATATTTAGACAGAGAGAGAGAAAAGCCACAGAAGCAAGAAGCTGAAATCAGCAAAACCTGGAAGAGAAGAGAGACCAGCAGGTGCTGCCATGTGCCCTGCCATGGCAGGAGGAGCCCAGGGTCGCCGGCAGCTGGTCTTTGGGAAGAAAGCATTGTCTTGATGATGCCTTGATTTGGACATTCTCACAACATCAAACTGTAAGCTAATAAATTCCTATTGTTTAAGTCAACCCATTTCATGGTATCTGTTTTAAGCAGCCTAGGAAACTAAAATAAACCTAAATGTCCTTCAAAATGTGAATGGTTAAATAAACTGTGGTCCATCCATACCTTGGACTACTAGTCAGGAATAAAAAGAAACAAACTATTGATATATGCAACATGAATGAATCTCAGATGCATTTCGCTAAGTGAAAGAAGCCAAATTGATAAGGCTACCTAAAGTATGATTCCATTTAAGTGACATTCTGGAAAAAAGGCAAAATCATAGAAATGAAAAACAAAATTGAAGGTGGGAATGGTTTGATTACAAAGAGGTAGTATGAGGAAATTTTCTCGGGCGGTGAAGAAACTGTTCTGTTTCCAGACTGTGGTGATGGTTACAGAACTCAATGCATTTGTCAAAACTCATAGAACCATAGACCAAAAAGAGTGAATTGTACTGAATATAAATAAATTTAAAGAAACAAAAATAAATACCGATAGTGATGTGTCATATAACCCATAGATTAAAATAATTCATATATGAATGAAGACATAAATGGAGGCAAAGGGACAGTTCTTCATTAGAGTAGATGCCAACTAGTAAAGGTAGAAGGAATGATGGGGTTAGAAAATCCATTTTGCAACCTTTAAAGTAACAATTGACTCAGGAAAGACCCAATAGATGCCAACGTTAGTGGGAGAAAGTTTAATGAGGTACAGGATATATACACAGTCTCAAAGTATCTCCCCAAAATTACTTATCTTTTGCAAAAGGAAAACTAACAACTTTGCAGTAGAAAGGCCTAATGAACACCACCTTAGCCAGGTGGTCAAATTTAATAACAGCAGGAGGGGACAAACGGACATCATGGCCTCCACTGCGATGGACACATCATCATTTCTGAGGTATTCTTCTCAAAAATGCACGACCCGAATCTAACACAAAGAAATATGAAGGAACCCAGACTGAAGGAGGTGCTACAAAATAACTGCTTTCTATTCTTCAAAAGTGTCAGAAAAGACTGATTAAAGGCCAAAGAGCAAGACCACTACACACAACGCGTGGCCTGGACGGGGAGCAGAGCTTTGAAGAGCATCACAGGGGCAACTGACGGAGCTGGGCTATGAACTGCGGTGTGGACAACAGCCCTGTGTTACCGTGAGTCTTCCTCATTTTGGTCACTGTTCTGTGGTTAGGGAAAAGAGTGTTCTTCCCAGCACAGACTTCCTCGCAAATGGCTGGGGCCAGGGGCACACAGACAAGGACACGCCTACGAGCGAGCAAAGGGGGGGGGAGCAGGAGAAGAGCACAAAGGGCGTAAAACGTCAACAGCTAGCAAACTTGGGTAAAGGGGATTAGGGCAGTTCTTTGTACTACTACTATTCTTGCAAATTTTGTGGAACTTTGAAATTATTATATCAGAATTAAAAATAGCAAAGAACATGTCACCACAAAGAACAAACTGCTTTCAGTACCTGAACCTAGCACCGTCTATGCCAAAATTATTAGAATTTGACCTTCACTCTTAAGTTCTTGACACTACTATGTAATACTTGATGGTTTTCCAAAAATTAAAAATCATCAACTTGCTTTCAATTAACATCCACTTAGAAGCCCATGGTCCTGAGACTTTTAGGGGGGTTTTACTTCAGTATTTCTTCTATCTACAGAAAATACCAAGTTGTCATCCATTTACATCTTTTTTCTTGTTCTGTTTTGCACTGTTCTCGAAAATACAGATAAAAGACACAAGAAAGAAACAACATTTAAAACACAGCACACAAGGAATCCTGAGCAAACACTGAACAGGACTTAAAGTATTAGATGACATGCATGCTAGAAATTACTACTGCAGTATAGGTCATCAAGGAAAAAAATAATGCATTACGGTCTGGGTTGGTGTTTACTCATGCAATTTAATTTGATTATTTATATGGAGGAAGATTTTTTTTTTTAAATAAGGAATGGGCTCTGGAAAAAAATGCTGAAGAGCAAATAGTAAATTGAAGGTTAAAATATCTGGATGAAGGTAAAGTTTGGGATGAGACTACATTTTTAGAACCATCGAAAAGTACCTGAAGTGGCTGCTGCTGGGATGAAAAAGCAGCAGAAACGTTTGGAGGAAGCTGGGTTGCTATAGCAACGGGAGTACCAGTCTGCCCATCCTTTCCTGTCACAACCTTTACCTGGGAGGAAATATTTTGAGAAAAAAAGGTAACATAATTTTTAAGACTGCTCAAAATTTTGTTAGAATTTTACTGCTGACAGCTCACTGATGTCCGGTATTTATGATTGAAAGGTTTTTGCATCAAATCCTGTAAAAGGACACAGAACTGACAGTCGTGACAACCGAATTCAAAAACAGACCTTGAAGCAGCGCCAATTCAAGTCACAAGAAAAAGATCCTTAAATTCTGTAACTTCACATTTTAAAATCCAGAATGGCAGTTCTTGTCGACTTTGTGCCAACTTCCAGGAATAAAGGCCCTAAGAGCTCACAGGCGATTCGCACGGGAGTCCCTCTCCCACCTACTCTCAGTAGGGTCAGCATGGCAAAGGTCTGTATCAGCAGGAAGTTATGAAAAGGGGCTTTTTTTTTTTTTCTTTATAGGCACAGGTAAAGGGGATTGAGTTTACAGACAACATAAGTGTACAAACATAAAAAGACTCGAATTTCATGCTTTCATAAGTGAAATCCTCAAAATAATCATGTAAACCTTTGGAAAATAAAACGGTCCCTTCTGAAAAGGGTGTTAAGGAGAACACAAAATGGCAAAGCCACACAGACACACCCATAAATATGAATGCGGACACCTTAAGCAAAGAGATGAGCTTTTGTTCCCCAAAGGATGCTCTCTCTGCAGGACAAGGGCTGACAGGGACGCAAGCCCTTGAGGCCATCTCACTGAGACACAACGCCCCAGCTCTCCAGCACAGGACAGGGGCTGACAGGGACGCAAGCCCTTGAGGCCATCTCACTGAGACACAACGCCCCAGCTCTCCAGCACAGGACAGGGGCTGACAGGGACGCAAGCCCTTGTGGCCATCTCACTGAGACACAACGCCCCAGCTCTCCAGCACAGCACCCAGCAAGGACCCTGAGGCGCGTCTCAGCACAACCCACCCCAACACGCTGCAGAAGCTGGGGCTTCTCAGGAAGCACAGATATAAGGATCTTAGGGCCCACCACGGTCTTGAAAAGTCTCAAGTAGGGGATTTATTAAGCACCTATCCCAGGCACCCAAAAAGAATCTTAAATAGCACCCTGTAGGTATTTGCAAAAGTACGGGGGCTTAAAACGTGACCTGAGACCTAAGGCCATATCTGAGAATTGAAAAAACTCTCAAACATAATTTTTTGCCACATTTAAATCTTTTGATGATTAAGATAATCTATTAATGTATCTAATGATTTGTAATTATGGCTGGTATACTACAAAAAGTTAGTGATTTATATCCCTTAACAATATTTTTATGGGTAGACCTACAGAAGTGACATGTGAAACTTGGAAAACCAGCCGAAGGGCAGTAAAGCTAGAGAAAATCTCTGCTCAGCGTCCCCTTGCACAGGCCGACGGTAGCAGGGCTTGCAACAGCTGAAAAAACCATTTCAGCCAATAATCAAACACCCAGCCTGAAGGGGGAGAACTGGAGCACACCAGACTAGCTGTCTGAACTCAGATGAATCCTTGCTTCCAAAAGAAACGACCATTAGCAACAGCCCTGTTATTTACCTTCCTCCCAACACATCGCTGTGCTAAAAAAGAACTCCCTTTCCATGAAGGAAATGAGCAAAGCACATTCCACCATCTACTAACACATCAAATCCTTATGGCACCAAGACAGCCAGGCTGTTCTAAGTCACATTCTCATCTGCTGTTGCACAGACTCGCGTTTGCTCCACACAAGCCCTGTAGATTACTGAACTACTGACTTCTTACCTCGTCATTGATAACCTCAGATTTTCCTTCCTCCTCTTCCTCCTCTTCCTCCTCTTCCTCCAGATCCAAATCATTCTGCCTAAGATATGCTTGTAACGGGGCATAATGCTTCTTCTTGAAAGCTAAGAAATCCATCATATTCCCTTGAAAGTGTTGCAAGAAAAACAGTTCAATCAAATATTCTTTAAAGATTTCCTTAAGCGCTTCCATTTCTTTGTAGTGATACTCTAAGCACTGCTTCCTCATTTGAGCCATTTCTTGGGTCGCCGGTGGAATCTCCTCTAACTTCTTGGGCGCCCTTTTCACTCCTGGACTCGCTGCGGAAGCGAGAGGGAGACTGGAGAGGCCGGGGGGCATCGTGGTCCTGGAAGGGCTTGTGGGCGGGGGTGGGGTGGTCAGGCCAAAGGCCGCCGACCCGCCCACCCCAGGGAGGAGCACACCCGAGGCTCTCTCAAACCCTAGGGGCCTGCTCAGCGGCTGTCCCTGCAGCACTTGCTGCTGCTGGATCAACTGTCCCTGGATGATGCTACTGATCTGGGGGGGCAAGCTGGCCGTGGTGATGTGGCCGGGGCTGGCCAGAGGCTGCACGCTCGCACCGCCCGCCACGGGGCTCTGGGGTCCCAGGTGGTGGATGGTGCCTCCTGACGGCGCGGGAGGCTGGGAGAGTCTCCGTTCTCTGGCCGGAATGGGAGGGCCTGCATGCTGGAGCTGCACCTGAGTCCCTGGAGCAATCTGGGCAATTCCCGATCCCTCCTGAAACACAAAGTGCCCGCCGCTGGACGGGCTCAGGCTGATCTGCCGCACGAGCACGCTGGCATCCACGAACCCCCCGGTGGGACTCGTGCTGCAGATGCCCAGTCCAGGGCCGGAGGCGCCCGCCCGCACGTTCTGCAGGGCCTGCCCCGGCCCGGGGCTGGGCTGCGTGGGGCTCTGAGTCTGAACCTGCTGGGACAGCGGTGAAGTGACTTGAATGTACGACGGCGACCCATGCTCAAAGCGCCTCTGCTGAGCACCGAACGGAAAGCCTGGCGAGGTGGGACTGGGGAGCGGCAATGGGGCCAGCGTGATCTGCTGGTTTCCTCCGACCACCGGACCAACGTTCTGAAGGGTGATGTTCACGTTCGGCCCGGCCGCGGGGCTCCTGCTCATCAGCTGCTGTAGCTGGTACCCGGGGGACTGGGGTGCCGACGGGCTCGCGGACGGAGCGAAGGGCGTGGCGGGGGACTGGGGCAGATTTGAGTGGGACTGCGGCGGCTCCTCGCCTTCGCTGCCGGTGAAGGACCTGGACCGCTGCAGCTGATGCTGGACATTCTGAGAGCTGCTGCCATGGTGCATTATCGCCCCCCTTTTTTATCCAACTTAATGTTATCCTAAAAAATCAAAATTAAAGTCAAGTTATTTAAAGGCAAATATAATCGTCTGATTACCATTTACTAAGATTACTATCCAACAGCACTGAAAAGATACTCGGAAAGCGTTATGTCCACCGGCATATGGTTTAAAACCACGGTGCTATCAATTCACCTCAAGTCAGTGTACTGAGATGCCTTCTGAGCCTCTGCCCAGGACAGGTGAGGAGTGGGCCCTCACCTTCTGCTGTACCCCACGCACGGGACATGGCCCGCAGGAGCAGGTGGGTGGCCCCCACAGGCACTGCCGCGTGCCACTAACAGCACCGTCAGGGAGAGCCTTTCTGTGCAGCCCCTGGCACGAGAAGTCACACTGCCTGCTTGCAGCAACCCGTGGGGGAGCTATTCCCCTCAGAGGAGTAATAAAATTCTTAAGTTGCTCAAAGCCAAGCAGCTGCTACGTAGAAGAGCAAAAATTAGACACTCGACCATCAGACCCGATGCTCTTAAGCAACCCATTTCTCCTAGGGTCAGAGGTCACCACCTCAGCATTCTCGCTCTGTGGGGCAGCTGCTCAGCCTGCCTGTCTCTCCCCCAGCCCACTGTCTGCTTCCTAAAGGAGAACTGCTCGCCAGTCACTGGTGCAGTGCCTGCCGCCCAGGAGGCATTCAGCAGGGACTACCTCCAAATGAACGCACGCTGGCATGGGTTGTAAGGCACAATTACTACATCACTAAAATGAAACACCTGAATCCCACATTAGCCAGCAAGTTCTTATAAACGTATAGGCTGTATTCACTGCAAAACACACTCCCTGACAATTCAGTTCAAAAACAGTGAGCTAGGTTAAAAAAACATACGGAAATTAAATGTAGGAATGGCCTAAGACCTTAGAGTTCCGTATGAGGGCACACAAAGGGGGAGCAATTTCAACACAAAAATTATAAATGGAGGTGGGTTAGGGCCTGGCCCAGGGCTCTTAACTCTGGGGTGAGTCTTGCCTTGGGGGCTCTGCAAACTCTCTGGGAGATGGAATCACAGTTCCCAAGGAGCTCACAGACCAAACAACACTTTGTGCACCCTGACTCCAGGAAGGAATGGGAAAGTGGAGGCTCCACTGACAGGGCGGCTTTCAGCACAGGAGAAGAGGAGAGGACAGAGCTGGAAGAGAGGAAGGGAGAAGGCCCCTGACCTTTCCCTAGGTCAGAGCAGGGCCACACACGCAGGTGTCTGCAGGGGGCGGGACGAGAACTGAAGGTGCATGGCCTGCACCAGGGAATGGGGTGACACTGGCAGTCCTCTCAATCTGTCTTTCCATTCCCCCCCGTGGATAGGGTCATGGACACAGAAACGTTTTTCCCTGAGAAAGCAACAGGGCAAATGCACTGATAAACTGCAACAGCCCTGGAGCTCGGCGTCAGGCTTCAGACAGGAGAGGTGGGGGCACTGTCCCACACAAAGGGGGTTGCTCCCATCCAGCTGACTTTACCACAAAGGAACGCAAGCCAGTGCAGCCCCGCCCTTCAATTATGTAAGAGAAGCAGATGGACAAAATGAATTCTCATGGCAGAGTTTAGCACTAAATCACCACGTCTGAAGCCAACACACCTGGGATTTTTTTGTCAACACAGTCCCGCTGCTTGAGCCTATGTGCCTGGGCGCTCTTCGCTAACTGATACCCCTACCTTCCAGCCCTCTTTGGGTTCCTTCTGCGTGCCCCCACTGAGCCTCCTCTCTGCTCCCCCACTTGCATACTGCTCCCCAAGACGAACAGGAGCCCTTTTTATCGGAAGGGAAATACTGCTTATCTCCATGAGAAAATGGACAGGAGATGAAAAATAATCAACCCGAAGCAGTAATGGAACTCACAAAGCTTTACAGTCCCAGGTCACCAGATGAAGAAAGTATGTGTCTGTATATATGAACCGAGAGAGAGCTTATAGATGCACAAGCATGCTCTAGCAAACATATTTAAACTAGTAGGATATTCTTATCAGAGGAGGGACAGTCTCTGACGGTGGGATCAGATGATAATAGACAAGCTGCATCAAACATACCTTGATGGAAAGAAAAATGAAGAACACAAGGAATTTCCTTATGAAGCCCAAAACCTGCCAAGCAGAGAGCCTGGCAGAGCTGGTGATCTGCAGGTGTGCCATGAGCTCTGTGGGCACGAGGGAGGGGGCTGTTAGCCACACATATTACTTTAGAAAGAGAGTTTGTTCCTGTTTTCAAACAAGCATTATGAAGAGAGACTACTGCATAAAAAGCACAGGAATAAAATAAATAAATACTTCTAGGGCATATTTAGGATCATTTCCTTAGACTCCATTCCTAGAACATCAAAGGGGATCAAAAAGAGGCAACAAGGGGCCCAGAAAGAAACTCTCACATATAATAACTTATAAATCCAGGGGGAAATTAATCACCAGGGAGATTATATATATATACGTACATATATATACACACACATATACACACACATACACACGTTATGATTAACACATTGAGAAAATTCAGTTTAAATTCTCACCAAAAATCATATATCAAAATGAATTAAGCTTTCACAACTGCCAAAAGGTGGAGGAAACCCAAGTGTCCATCAACAGATGAATGGATGACCACATTGTGTCACACACACAACAGAATACTATTCAGGCATAGAAAGCAATGAAGTTCTGATACACACTTACAACATGGATGAATCCTGACGACATCGTGCTAAGTGAAACAAGCCAGGCACAAAAGGACAAATATTGTACGCTCTCGATTATATGAACTAAGCAGAATATGCAAATTCACAAAGTCAGAAATTGTAATACAGGTTAGCAGGGGCTGCGTAGGGATGGAGAATGGGGACTTAATGCAATTTGATAGAGTTTCTGTTTGGGGTGGTGGAAACGTTTTGGCAATGGATGATGGTGATGGAATCACAACTTTATGAATATAATTAACACCACACCAAACTGTATATTTGAAACTGGATAAAATAAATTTAAGGTTGTATATAAATTACCGGGGGGGAGGGGGGAACCACAGAACTATATACAACACAAAGAGTGAACCCTAATGTAAACTACAGACTATAGTTAAAAGTATAATTAAAATAATATTGTTACATCAATTGTAACAAAAGGTCCCACATTAATGCAAAATGTTTATAATAGGGAAAACTGTGAGGGGGGCATATAGGAACTCTAATTTCTGCTTGATTTTTCTGTAAACATACAGCTGCTCTAATAAAAAAAAAGAACTGAAATATTTTATAAGCTAACAATCCAAGTGTTACAGTAAATATTAAAAAATCAAACCAGAAAAGCTTTAAGAACACAGAAGTGAATACTCACTAAATCTCTGGAGGAAATTCGATTTCCTAGACTTAAAAGTGGTGAAGGTGTATCTGAAAAGATAGATTCATTTAACAATATACAATTTTTAAATATTTTAAACTCAAAAGTAAATAATCAAAATTAAAACTCAAATATCTTGGAAAGAATATCTGAAGTAATTAATGACAAAGGGCAAGCTAATACCAGTACAAGTGCTCATACAAATCCATGCGATAAACAACACTGAAATCCCAGTAGAAAAATGTTTAAACGCCAGAAGAGCCAGTTCACAAAAGAAGAAAAATATCTACTTAGCCAACTTAGAGGAAAATGTCCAAACTTACAACCAATAAAAACAATATAAATTGAAATAAGTATCTCCCCAGATCCACTTGGCCAAGATATTAAATTAGACAAAAAGGAATTTGGGAAGCAAGTTGGGAAGATGCAGCAAAGATTTCAAAGGGGCCCCAGCCTCCACAATGCTAGTTGCAATTGTGCAATTGTGACTAGAGAAAGCAGGGGGAAGTGGTGGGAAACTCACTTGATGCCACAGCCTTTGACCTAGTAATTCTACTTCTGGATATGTGTCCTAAGGAAATTAACCTACATATTAAAAATAAAAAACCTCTGTGCATTAAAATGCTCAGTATGGATTAACACAGTAAAAGCAAAAAGTATAATCAGAAACATCCAGTGCTCAAGTTCTAGATGGGGATATGTAATAAAAATGGAAAAATGTGTAGACATATTAAGTGCAAAAAGCAGAATTTAACTGAATGGCATAATCAGTACTATGTTAAAAAATATTTTTTTAAAAACATAACCACTGTTAAGTGGTTTAATCAATACATTAATACTGACCATTAACTGGTGAACGGATCAACAAACTGTGTTACAGCTGGGCAACGGTACGCTCCTCAGCATGGCAAGGAAGAAACACCAATACACCAGGCCTGCAGGATGAATCCCAAATGCAGTACACCGTTACTAAGGCCTTCTGGAACCGGCAAAACTATGGGCTAGAAAATGGATCAGACCTCGATGAGGGCTGAGGGTGGGGAGGAACAGACTACAAAGAGGAACGGGACTTTGGGGGGCTGCGGAAATGCTTCAGATCTTGATTTGGGATGGTCGTTAGAGGACTGTGTTCGCCAAAATTCACAGAACTGTACACTTAAAAGCGTGAACTTTACCTCATGTAAATTAAACCTCAATTTAAAAAAGAAATGATTCCTGACCTCAGTGAGCTTAAAGTCATAACCAATCACAATGAACAAAACTGTCCAACTGAACATCATTTCCTATATGCACGGTACAGGTACCCTGATGGGCAGCTATGCTACCACCAACGGCAAAACAACTTTTCTAAAATTTGTAATGGTCATGTTTCTAGTTCAAATCTCTCTCAGAAAAAGTTACAGCTAATCCATTAAACCCATGATTTCAAGGTTTGGCTAAAGTAAATGGCCCTGAGCTAACCCACCTGATGCAGATCTTGCTTTAAGTTTTATATATATATATATATATATATATGTAACCACAATAAAATTTAAACATATGTATATATATTTGCAGCATATAATAGAGAAAAGGTTACCCATGCCTAATACACCAAGAATTCTCACAAATCAAAAAGAGCCAAACAACCCAAGAAGAAACACAAAATGACAGCTAAACATTATTAAAGAAAAAAGCTCAACCTCATTAATAAAGAAACACAAAATAAAAGCAAGGCAACTAAATGTTTAGCAGATTAGCCAAAATCAGATATCAATAAAATTCAGGACTGATAAAGCTGTTGGAAAATGGGGCAATCCCATACACAAATGAAGGAGCTATAAACTTTACAGAGGACAATTTGGCATTACCTATCAAAATGTTAATGTCTATTAATCACGTAATTTCACTTCTAGGAATTTAGCCTTTGGAAACACACAACCTTCCAAGACAGTTCATTACAATATCACAATATAAAAAAAACTAGCCACAATGCAAATGCTTACCTATAGGGACTTGTTTAATTAAACTTTGGTAGAGCCACTCCTTAAAATACCAGGCAGCCGCTAAAAGGAATCAGGAAATGTGTATGTACTGAAATTATGTATTTTGAAAAAAGTTAAACATATGCCTAGCATACATATATATATATATACATACATACATATATAGGAACATATGCATAGTATGTTCCAATATATGTCTTCAAAAACTCAGTATGACTGTAGATATGCAGTCTACAGTATCAGAAGGAAAGTATCAGAAGGAAAGAGGAAAGGCTGTGGCCCACTGAGAGCTGGGTAGGGTGTCACCAAAGGTAGGGCTTTCTAACTGCTGTGTGCCCTGCTGCAGCAGCGGAGCCCAGAGCAGGGAATGGCCTGGGAGAGCCCATAGCGTCTGTGGAAGAGACGAGCGCCTGGGAGGGAGGCAGTCGAGGAGCACACTAGAGGACTGGGGTGCAGAAGGCCAAGGCGCAGGGGGCGCGCTGCGCACCAGGAAGACTTTACCTGCCACCCTGCAGGCCAGATGTCTTCCCTACCCCACTAAATCTGGACCACAAGACATATTTTGTTTGGTCTATATTTTTTGTTGCTGGGATCTATTTTAGTCAGTATATTTAAATTGGGATATTTCACAAAAAAATGCAGATTTCCAGCCTTGCTCATTTAGAAAACGTCAGCACGGCCACCCCAGGCAGCACTTGGCTAGAGCTGAGCAGAGGCCGCCAGGCCACCCTGGCTCACAGCCACCAGGGCCGCCCGGCACTCAAGTCAAGGGCTGGGTGCTGTCCATGGCCAAGGGTGCGCTGCTGCCACTGGAGAAGAAGTTCTCCACACCCACGTCACTGCCAAAAGTGGGACGACAAAAGACAGACCAAGAGGGCTAGTGTTTCAAGAAGTACACTGAGGGAACATTTCTTTCTGAAAGTGTTTAATATGCAGACTGGGTGTGGGCCAAAAGAGTACAACTTAAAATGCCATCATGAAGCAAACTGTACTGGAAAATACATAAAGAACGTACTCACATCTTCCAACTCAGCAGCACAAGCCAGATGCAAGGCTTAGACCTCTGACTTGGGGTGGTAATCCCCAAGTCACTCTGGACCCTTCTCAACAAGGCTGGTCAAGGGAACTACACAGACATTTCACCAAGCCCACTCACTCCTAACGTGATTGTCTCTGGGAAATTCATTTGGCAAAGAATATTCTGGCCAGCTATCCTAGGCTGAAATCCATCTCCAGAAATGAAAATGATGGCCTAAATTAGAGTCCAAAAATTATGAGCAGAAGACTGAAATCCAAAGAAGGCTTTCTAACCTTTGAAAATGAACTGACATTGATTAGTTTTCACTCCCTGCTAATAACATAAGAGACAAAAATGGAAATGATTAGACTGCAGCAATAGAGTACTTAAAACAAAATATGACAACAGTGGATGACCAGAACTCTACAGATACCTCAGGAAGAGTGTCCCTGAACATGGAGGCAGCTGTGGAAATCTGAAGCCATGCTCAGAGTGCATACATTTATGAAATGAAATTTTCTACAACAAAAATCTATAAAACTAAGGGTCATTCCAAGGTAAAACTCAAAGTTGAATTTTTCAAGTACATTAATTTGTAAATCCGTCACTCATAAGAGAGACACAAATTCAAATTAAATTGATATACTATTTCTTGTCTCAGATTGGCAAAAAGCCAGTCCACATGCTCCACTGGCAAGGCTGTGGAGAACCAGGCACTCTCACACACTGTCAGCATGAATGCAAACTGCACAGCCCCATGGAGGGGAATTTGGCACTACCAAACAAAACTACATATGGTCTTACACTGTTACCCAGCAAGACCATTTCTAAAAATTTACCCTATATCCACCTACAACAGTACAAAAATATATAAGCACAAATATATATTCATTACAGGATTATCTGTCAATATCTATTGGGAACAAATTACATGTCCATATTTAAGAGCCACTCAGCGGAGGACTATGCAGCTATAAAAAAAATAATGAGGCAGATCACTACAAACTGATAGGGAGGGACTTCCAGAGCATACACTGCGAGGTCAAAACAGCCAACTGCAGAAGACTACACATGGCATCTACCTCCTGTATAGAAAGGGAAGAGAGAGAGAGAGAGAATCTTTCCTGAGCTCTTTTCGCAAACCTCAGCAGATACATATATATCCATGTAAACATATTCTTTTCTTAACCATATTTCCTACTTAAGTCCACTAAAAGGGTCTAGAAGCAATGAGACCCCCAGTATCTGCTTATTTTTGCAAATAAACTGAGGGAGAACACCCCAGAAATGAATGAACCCAATCACTTACAGGGGTGGGTGAGCAGTAAGGAAAGGACACATCTCTGAGTGAATCTTTCAGTATATTTTCTTATTTAGAGCCACGTTAAAGTGTTACATATTCAAAAAGTAAAACTAAATCTGTAAGGATGAAGAACACACCCTCGAATCAAATACAAAAAGAAATAAGCAACCCTAACTATGGAATGGGTAATATCCTCACATATGGGATGGGGGTTGGGGAAGGAAGGAACTCTGGGAATTAGAATGAGAGGTATCAATATAAACTCATGGGTGTTTTTTATCTTTGGAAATATTTGTCTTCTAACTCTATCTGCTAAAATGGCCTAGAAGCAGTGAGCACACCCAGCACCCAGAGCTTGGTTTCTAAACACCACTTGCCTCTAAAAGGAATGCCTTAGAGAAAAGGCGGATTCTGGGACTGGGGCAGAAAATGTGTAAGATAAGCCTAGATGAGCCTAGAATGTCTTGCAGGACCAGAAAGTCAGGAAGGCTTCCAAAAAAAAAAAAAGATGAGGACATGAGAAAAGGTGAAAGGATCCAGCTTGATGAGTCTTGTTGGCCAAATCACAATTTAAACCTCAAAATAAATTATGATAGTAACAGATTATAAACCACTGAATAACAAAAGAACCGAAGAGTCCATACTAATACTAATAATTATTAATTAGAGCAAAGGAGAAAGGGGAAAATTCTAACGAATAAGATAGAAGAAATGATCATCAGAAAATCTTTTTGCAACTTTCTTAGTAAAAGCAATACATTCAAAAATCATCAATGAATGTTAAAACTATTGGGTGAGCATTTATTTAATGACAAGATATTTAGTCTCAAGTTATCTCCCCGCAAATTGCTTATTACAAATCATTGGTAAAATCTTGCAAACACTACCTTGATGAAGCAATCCAAGTTGCCATCGCCATAATGGCCAAGAGGACATCAGTGGGCTCCTGAGGGGAGGCACTCAGGAGGAAGCTATATCAGCAGGTGGCATTCCTGCCAAAAAGGCATGAGCCTGAATCCAATCACGAGAAAAACAGACAAACCCAAAAGATGGATATCCTACAACACAACTGACCTGGACTCGGCTCGGGAGAGCGCTGTTGCTGTTGTTGTGGTGCCTATTAGGATAACATTAGAATCTTGGTGAAAACTGGGTATGGACTAAATAATAGTGTGGATGTTAAACTGCCTCTATTTGATTGTTTTACCATGGTTATTCCTCTAACACACAGGTATTCAGTAAAGAAAGGTCATGATACCTGCAACTTACCCTCAATGACTCAGATAAAAATGAATTACCGGGGAAGCGGGTGTGGCCCAGTGGATAGAGCTCCCGTTTACCATATGGGAGGCCCCGGGTTCACTTCCCGGGGCCTCCTTGTGAGGGCAGGCCAGCCCACGCGGCGCGGTGGGCTGATGCAGCGGGACCTCACAGCAAGGGGGAGATAAGCAGACACGGAGAAAACACACAGCGAATGGACACAGCAAGCACAAGCAGCAAGGGGGGATAAATAAATA
>JAQZBX010051760.1:0-19296 GCA_029593785.1 Cabassous unicinctus | reverse complement strand
TAGATATGTCACAGTCAAACTAGCAAAAGAAAGCCAAAGATTTCACAAGAAAAGGTTCCTAAGTACAATAATCAATATCAGAGCCTGGTGTAATGGTCTGTCTTCCTTCACTAGGCACTGCCCTTGTATTCAGGGATTTTTACAGTCCTATTAAAGAATGTAGTAGAACTCCCCAGGATAGGCATTCAATATTCTTTCAGTTATTGTGTGGATCTCCACTCACTGAGACAATGCCCCCATGAGCACATGAACATATTCATATGCCTTAGAGACATACCCTAGGTGAAACTGAAACTTATCCTAGTGTTATATACTGCCTAAGAGTTACCTCCTGAAAGCCTCCTTGTGGCTCAAATGTGGCCCCTCTCTAAGCCAAACTCAGCAAATAAATTACGATTTCTCTACATCTCAATTCTGTAGGTTATGGAAGGATATATAATGGCTTGTATCTGTCATTGCAATGTCATTCAGGACAATTCCAAGTCCCAAACGTGCCCCCATAATACACCTCTTTTTCCCTTTCCTTGCCTTCAGCACCTGCAATGACCACTGTCTCCACATCAATGATATAATGTCTTCCATTGCTAGAATCACAATAAGACTATAGTAGAATACCAGTGAGTCCACTCTAGTCCATATTTTATTCCCTAATCCTGAGGATTCTTGGATGATGATGCCCACTCCACCTCTAATTGAGAGGGTCTTTGATCCCATATGGCTGATGGATGGGACACTTTCATTTGCAATTGTAGACATTCTCGGTTCCTTTGCATGGTGGTTGTACATACACAAATGTAAACTATAATCCATCCTTGATATACATCCTAGGCAATGCTCCAAAATGTGTTCATCAACTGCAATGAATGTACCACACTAATGAAATGAATTATTAATGTGGGGAAAAGTGGGAGGTGTGGGGAGTGGGGCATATGGGAATCCCTTATATTTTTTATGTAACAATTTATGTAATCTAAGTATCTTTTAAAAAACAAAAAATATATATTAAAAAATAAATAAAGAAGAAAAGAAAAATAGGTCAAGTGGAAGATGTAAAATTATATGGATAATATGGCAGTAGAGGGGTGAACTGATTAGGAGATTCTTAGGATGTTACAAGTATTTCTATACAGCTTTCATTTGTACCTGGTTTGGTAGAAGAAACTGGGAGGAGGCTAAAATGACCCCTACATTACCAAATGAGGCAATTCGAGCAAATATGGTAGTACAATTCATTAGACTGGAAATACAGAAGAAGCAGCACATGGGGTGATGGGGCAACAAAATACTATATGGCACAGGTGCTTCATCAAGGAAATTTCAATTGTATGGTATCTGATGGGATTCCACAGTGACTTGAGTTATTAGCACAAAAGGTAGCCCACACAAGAACCAAAAAATATTGAAATCCCTTTCTGGGGTGTTCTGTTACATTTTCTAATAGGATGGCAAGAATCCCCCAAGTGTAAGGGCAGTACCTAATGAAGGAAGATAGACCATTATGCTAGGCCCTCAATATTGACCATTATACTTATGAGCCTTTTCTTGTAAAATTGAAACTTATCCTAGTTTATATACTGCCTAAAAATTATCTCTTGAAAGCCTCATTGTTGCTCAAATGTGGCCTTTCTCTAAGGCAAACTCAGCATATAAACCTTCCTTCCAGTGGGGGACATGAATCCTGGGGGACACCTTCCTGGCATCATGGGACTATTATCCAGTGCTGATTAGCAATGCATCTGGGAAAAGACCATATCCAAAATGGGGAAATATTAAATACAAATGATTTTTTTATGTCTAAGAGATATCAAAGTGAGTTGGGGTGTCATTCTAGAGGTTACGCTTATGCAAGTCTCAGCAGGATCTCATTGACTGCCACAGTAAACAGTGCCTCAAATAGCAGGGATCCTGAGGGCCCTATACATCCAGACACTATAGGCAGGGCAGACAAGCTCAGGAATTTGGCACCCTGTCAGTGGCCCTTACATTGGATTTTATGCTCCCCAGTGTAACAGAGTTAAACTGATTTATAGGTTCTCTACACATGACTCTTCTGCCCCTTTTATTTGAACCTATAATTATCACTGTACTTGATAAATATATGTCCCAGAGACTCAAATATTTTTGTCCATCCATGTGCCAGTTGAGCCCTGAATTTCAACAGAGTTGCAACACCTACTCTCCAGGACAACTAACAAAGAGTTGATGATGGACAATGCCCATCCTAGGGAACAGAGAGTGTCTGCAACTTCAAGCAACACAGTTCCACCCACCTGTCTTATGGAATCTATGCTCCTCAATTAAAAGCAGAGTGGTCATCACCATCCCAAAATCCTCAAGATTGGGGATTGAACTGTAGACTAAAATAGGATTATTGTTATTCTTCTATATACTTATTATTATTCTAACAATGAAAGAACTTATCAATGATATAAAGGCAGTGACCACCACAGGTTATGAGGGATGGGAGAGGGAAGAATAGGTGTAACATGGGGGCATTTTTGGGACATTGGAGTTGCCCTGCATGATGTTGCAGTGATGGATGTAGGACATTGTATATTTTATCATAACATAAAAAATTGTGCAGGACAGAGTGCAAAGTATAATGTAAACTGTACTCTATGGTTAGTAGCAATGTTTCAATATGTGTTCATCAGTTTTAACAAATGTACCACACTAATGAAGGATGCTGTTAATGTGTGAAAGTGTGGGATAGGGAGGAAATAAGGCATATGAAAATCCCTTATAATTTTTATGTAACATTTATGCCATCTAAAGTTGCTTTAATAATAATAATAATTAATTAATTAAAAAATAAATCCACTACTTTATCTCCAGTGTGGGACATGACTCCTGGGATGAGTCTCCCTGGCAGGGAGGAGTGATTATCAAGTGCCATCTAGCCATGCATCTGGAAAAAGACCTTGACCAAAAGGGGAAATGGTAAATGCAAATGAGTTTTTATGGCTAAGAGACTTCAAAATGAGTCAAGAGGTCATTCCAGAGGCTACCTTTATGAAAGTATTAGCAGGATCTCCTTGACTGCCACAGCAAACAATGCCTCAATTAGTGGGGATCCTGAGGGCTCTAGAAACATCCAGAAACTACAAGCAAAGCAGACATCTCAGTAACTCAGCACCCTGTCAGTAGACCTTACTTTGGAATTTATGTTCCCCAGTGAAACAGAGTTAGACTCATTTATAGGATCTCTACAACTGGCTCTTCTGCCCCTTTTACTTGAATCTATAATTAGAGCAATACTTGCTAAATGTATTTCCCAGAGGCATAAATATTTGATTTGCCCATGTGATAGTTGAGCCCTGAATTTCAGCAGAGTTGCAACACCTCCTTTCCAGTTCTTTGGACTCACCCAGGACAATTAACAAGGAGATGATGATGGACAACACCCATCCCAAGGAGCAGAGTATACCTCCAACTGCAAGCAAGATAGTTTCATCCATCTGTCCCGTGGAATCTTAAGCTCCCTCTCAATTAGAAGCAAAGCGAGCATCATCATCCCCAAGTCTTCAAGATTGGGAAATGAACAATGGACTAAAGCAGGATAATTATTAATCTAGTAACTGAAGAACTCTTATCATTGATATAAAAGACCTGTAGCCACCAGAGGTTCTGAGGGATGGGACACGGAAAAATAGGTGAGAACATTTTTGGGACATTGGAATTGTCCTGCATGACATTCCAGTGATTATACAAGCCATTGTATATTTTGTCATAACTTACAAAATTGTTCAGGACAGAGTGTAAACTATAATGTAAACTGTTATCCATAGTAGCAGTGCTTAAATATGTGTGCATCAATTGTAACAAATACATCACACTAATGAAGGGTGTTGTTTATGGGAAAGTGTAGGATGGGAGGGAGTCGGACATATGGGAACCCCTTTTATATTTTATATAATATTTATGTAATCTAAAGCTTCTTGAAAAATAAAAAAAACTTAATTAAATAAAGTAAGCCAAAGAGAGAAACATGAATGCAGGATGGAGAAACATTCCATAATATATGAGTAATCTGAATAAGATTAGAGCAGATTTCTCTTCCAAAATAATTGAGGCCGTATGATTACATTTTCTAAGAACTAAAATTTTAAAAAGAAACAAAACAACTGCCAAACTAGGATATTATATATACCAAAACTAACTTTCACGCTTATAAGCTGTTTAAAATTATTCTTTGATATATGAAAGACTTTAAGTTGTCAGTCTTGTTACAACAAGAAAATCTTGAATAATTGAAAACCATTAAACTTTCTTGGATTCATCAGAGAGTAGTAGTTTGAAGACAAATTGCCTCCCCAATATAGAAGGGAAAGTAAAATACAGAGAATTATTGCTGGTATTTGATTACCTGGAACAGAAGCTATGGAACTGTAAACTTTTAGAAGAACCTACATAGTAATTTTTTAAAATGATGTATCTGAATGTGGAATAGCTTGTGACTGACAAAATGATGGGAGATGAATCTTTTGGGTTTACAACACTATTGTGAATATTACAACAGTAATCCCATCATTTTCTTACTGTGAAGATTTGAGATCCATTGTTAAATCCAGCCAATTCCTTCTCTACAACCAAGGACTACTCTCCTGGAAAAAATAAAATAAAAAAAGATAAAACCAAAACAGAATTAAAAGTTTATTAGAGATTATCCCCACATATTGAATTATTTGTTACTTAATTCCACCACCTCTAGCCTCTTCCATTCATAAACAGCTAATCAACTAGGATTCAGTATAGTAACAGTAGATTACTGATGAAATATCTGCGAAAATCAGATTCTATCTAAGAAGATCTTATAAAGGCCAAAGAAAACATAGGAGACATAAACAGAAAATTCATACTTATTTGAAACCCTTGGCATAAACAGCTGAAGCAGACCTTACATGAGTCCAAACTCCAACAAGATTAACATAAAATTTCATTGTAAAGATCTATTTATATGAGTAGATCTTACAACAAACTCATAATTGGTTTTGTCTTAGTTTGCCAATGATACAATGACAATATTACACAATGGGAGAGCTTATAAAAAAGAATTTATTGGCTAAATTGTCAGAGTCCAGAAGCCCAAAATCAAAGAGTCAGCAAAGTTATGCTTTCTCTCAGCATCTATTGTATTCTAGTGCTGCATTGCCATAATCCTTGGACAATCTCTCTCCCTTTGACTCTGCTTTTCTTCATTACACAAAATTTCACCATCTCTCTATAAGATTCTAGTAATATATTCATTTGGCCACACCTGAATAGGATCTCCAAAAATCATTTTCAAAAATGAATACACATCATTATTCACTTTAATGTATTAACTGATTCTATTTATAAACTGGTTGATGAACACAGGAACACAAACTAAGATTAAGGATATGTCTTTTGTAGGGGGACATGTTTCAATCTACTGTAGTCCACCATCAGGAATTCAAAATGACATGTTTTTACGACATTCAAAATACAGTCTTATCCTCCCAATAACAAATCTGTAAGTCACTTCAGTGATTCAGACTCTGAGTCTAAAAACTCTTTAAAGTAATTGATGGGCTTGAGTTAACCTGGGGACAAGTTCCTCTCCATAAAGGGACCTAGTAAACCTATTTAATAATTAACTTGATTTTTCAAAATACATTGGTTGGACAGGTAAAGAATAGAAATTCCCATTACAGATGGAAGCAAGAGGAAGGAAAAATGAGTCATTGGACATCTGGGAAGATGGCAACAAAGTAGGTAGGCAGACATATATAATCAGCCTGGGAAAGAAGGAAGGCAAGAGAGATAGCTAGCAAATAGAACACATAACCAAGTGGGTTTCATCTATGGTATGCAAGGATGGTTCAACATAAGAAAATCACTGTAATTCATCACAATAACAGATTGAAAGAAAAAAAACACAGTATCATCTCTATTGATGGAGAAAAATCATTTCCCAAAATACAGCACACTTTTCTTATAAATACACTACAAAGATGGGAATAGAAGGAAACTTCCTCAATGTGTTAAAGGGTATATATGAAAAACTCACAACTAATATCATATTCAATGGTGAAATGCTAAAAGCTTTCCCTGTAATATCTGGAATAAGAAAAAGATGCCCACTGTCATTGCTCTTATTTAACATTGTGTTGGAAATACTCGCTCAAGCACTTAAGAAAGTAAAAGATATAAAAGGCATCCAAATTGGAAAAGAGTAAGTAAAATTTTCACTATTTGCAGATGATATGATCCTAAGACAAGCCCAAATTGTCTTAGGGAAGGGGGGCAGGGAAAGCCAGATAAGCTTCTGAAAACTACATAATCTGTGGAGTGGGCATAGCTCAGTTTAAGAACACCTGCCACACATATATGAGATCTGCATCAGTTTGGCAGTTTGATGTAGTTATGAATTCCAAAAATAGATATTGGATTATGCTTGTAAACTGGTCTGCTAATCTGGGCATGATTAAGTTATGATGAGGTCATTGACTGGGCTATGTCAGTAGGGTGTTGGGCCCCACCCCTTGGTGGGTGGGGTCTCAAAGATAAAAGACATTGCAAAGGACAGAGTTGGCGTAGTTTTTGAGTTGGAGTTCTCATGTTGGAGTTTCAGTGCTGGAGCCCAGGGAGGCAAGACGATGGAGGAACTTGTTTGTGAGGAAGGAGAGAATGCCCTGGGATAGAGACAAGCCTTTTGCCTGACAGTTCACAGCTGGCCTTGTGGATAGAGGCAAAGCCTAGAGAGCCTCATAGTCTACAGCTGACCTTGTAGAGGAAACAGTGTAGCTAAGCCTGGAGAGAAATGGAGTCCCGAGAAGACAGGAACCCAAGAAACCTGAACCCTGGCAGCTGCCTTGCTTGAACATGTAGCAACAGACTTTGGTGAGGGAAGAAACTTATGCTTTATGGCCCGGTAACTGTAAGCTTCTACCCCAAACAAATACCCTTTAAAAAAACCAACCGATGTCTGGTGTTTTGCATTAGCATCCCTTTGGCTGAATAATACAAGGTCCATGGTTCAGTCCCCAGTACCTAATAAAACACGGGATCTAGATAGTGTTCCACTGGTTCTTAGGAACCCAGCTGGCACCTTATGACAGGGAACATATATATTGATTACTTTTTTTAATGCTTTAGGTTTTTGTTATTTTTAAATTTTTATCTTTGTAAAAATATTCTTTATTTTATTTGCTAAAATGGGTAATTAACTTGTGGAGGGCAGGTTGCAGGATGATTGATGAGGACTTGTGGCCTAAGAAGGTTCCTAGGGACTTAAGAGGAAAGCCAGTTTTTCTGGGTTGTTTTGTTTTGTTGCTTGTTGTCTTTTCTGTTTCTTTGTTTCCTTTTTCCTTTCCTTATTTTTTCTACTTAGTTTATTTAATTTCTTTCTTTCTTTTTTCCTTCTTCCACTGCTTTTCTTTCATTCCTCCTTTTCATGTTTGGTCTTCATTTTTGCTTTTTCTCTTTTCTTTTTACATTTTTAAAATTCTCTTCAAATTTTCCAGCCTTTTTAATTCTATTTTTTCCATTTTTTCTTGTTTCCTCATTTATTCCACATTTTTATTTTTATTCTTTTGTATTTTTATGGTTTTTCACTTATTTATTTTCCTAACTTTTCTATGGTTTATCTACCTTTTAAAATAATTATTACTTTTATTCTTTTTCTCTTCTAATCTTTCAATTTCTATGCCCTTAATATTTATTCAAGGCAACATAGACAACTACAAGGAGATAGAATAAGAGAAAACAAGTGAAAAAAGGAATGTTACTACACAAAAAAAAACCCTAAATAAAACCCTAGAGTAGAAAGAGAAGTAAACAATTTGAATAAGCCCATCAAAATAAACAGATGCTTAACACCAACAATAAATGAAAAGACACACAAAGAAACAGGAAGATATGGTCCAGTCTAGTGAACAAACTAAAAAAGAGGAGGAGATGCAGAATGTGGAATGACTAATAAAGGATGTCTAACCAAATATCATGAATCAACTTAATGAAGTGAAGGAAGAGACAAAGGATATTATGAAGACATAGGGGAACATACTGAAAAAATTGTAAACATATATAAAAGGATAATGGATCTGTTGGTGATGAATGGCAAAATGCAAGAAATAAAAAATAAGCTGGATGCATATAAGAGCAGATTTGAACAGGCAGAGGAGAGAATCAGGGATGTGGAAGGCAGTACATCTGAAATCGGTCAGATAGTAGAAAAGATAGATAAAAAGCTAGAAAATACTTTATAGCCTCAGGAATTGAATGACAACATGAAATGCACAAACATATGCCTTATATGCATCCCAGGGGGAAGAAGATAAGGGAAAGGGAACAGAAGGAATGTTGGAGGAAATAATGGCTGAAAATGTCCCAACTTTTTTGAGGGACATGGGCATGCATGTCCAGGAAATGTAGTGCACACAAACAGTATAAATCCTGACAGGCCTACCATAAGACACATACTTGTCAAATTGTCCAATACTCAAGACAGAGAGACTACTGAAAGTACCAAAAGAAAAGAGTTCCATCACAGAAAAGGGACGCTCAGTAAGATTTAATCCTGGTTTCTCATCTGAAACCATGGAGGCAAGAAGGCAGTAGTATAACATAGTTAAAGTGTTGAACAAGACAAAACAAACAAAGAAAAACCCTGCCAGCCAAGAATTCTGTGTCTCAGAAAGCTGGCATTCAAAAATGAGGAAGAGTTCAAAATCTTCACAGATAAACAGAAATTAAAGAGAGTGTTTCAACAAGAAACCTGTCCTTCAAGAGAGGCCAAAGGGAATTCTTCTGGTTGAAAGGATTGAAAAAAAACAAACAAAAGAGAGTTGAAGGAGAATGTAGGAAGGAAGATTATTGGTAAGAATAACTAAAAAGATAAAAAGAGAAATAAAAACAACAGATGACATATATAAACCTAAAACATAGATGGACAAGGCATGGGTTCTTCACGAGTGATCCATGGAAACCCTGGTGGAGAGATTTCAGGAGTCCATGAGCTAGAGTTGCAAAAAATCAACTTATTGTCTCTATTTTCTCTGACCTCTAATTGAAATCTAGCATTTCCTACACTTATGAATGTATGCAATAAATTACAGTAGTATTCATTTCATATCACATTATAGTTGTCACAATTCTCAAAAAAATCACTTAAGCACATTCATACTTCAAAATTATGACAGCTGTTAGACGCAATGCTAGCTGAGTGTCATAAAATATCTACTGCTATATTCTGAGAAGGGGTCCCTGGTTTTCACCTGACTGGCAAAGGCATCAGTGAAAAGATAAAGGTTAAGAGCCACTGGACTAAGTTAAGTAATGCCTTGACAGCAATAGCATTGAATGTTAATGGATTAAACTCTACAATCAAGAGACACAGATTGGTGCAATGGATAAGGAAATATGACTCATTTATATGCTGTCTAAAAGAAACTCATCTTAGACCCAGGGACGCAAGGAGGTTGAAAGCAAATAGCTTCAAAATGATTTCACTTACATGCAATAATCAAAAAAGGATATGAGTAGCTATACCAATATCACACAAAATAAACTTTAGATGCAAAATTATTGTAAGAGAAAATGAAAGACACTATATTAATAAAAATAATCTATCAAGAAGAAAGAACAGTCATAAACATTTATGCACCTAACCAATGTGTCCCAAAATGCCTGAAGGAAATATTGGAAAACAAAGTGGAGACATTGTTGCCTCTACAAGTATACTGGGGGATTTCAATAAAGAAACAGAGAGCTTGAATAACAATCTAGAGGACCTAGTCCTAATAGACAGAAACAGAACATTACACCCAAACACTGCAGGATATACATTCTTTTCAAGTGCACATCGATCATTCTCCAGGATAAAACACATGCTAGGTCATAGAACAACCCTCAACAAATTCAGATTGAAATTATATGACATAATTTCTCTGAATCCAATGGAATGAAGCTGGAAATCAGTAAGTGGCAGAGAACCAGAATAGGTAAAAAAAGGTATGGAAGTTAAGCAACACACTCACAGACAATTAGTGGGTGAAGGAGGAAATTGCAAGAGAAATCAGTAAATACCTTGAAACAAATGAAAATGAGACCAATGTGTATCAAAACCTACAGGATGTAACAAAAGCAGTACTGTGAGGAAAATTTATTGCCATAAATGCCTATTTTTAAAAAAGAAGAAAGAGCAAAAAATCAAACACCTAACTGCACACCTGGAGGAATTAGAAGAAGAATAACAAACTAATCCCAAAGCAAGCAAAAAGAAGGAATTAAGAAATATTAGTATAGAACTAAATAAAATTGAGAAAAAGAAATACTAGACAAAATTAACAAAATGAAAAGGTTTTATTTGAGAAGATTAAAAAAATTGATAAACCTTTAACTAGACATTCAAAAAAGAAGATGATACAAATACATAAAATAAAATAGTTTGAAGGAGATATCACCATGTATCCATAGATATAAAAATAATCATAAGAGGATACTTTGAAAAACTGTATGCCAATAAGATGGATAATTTAAATTAAATGGATAAATTTCTAAAAAGACACAAGCTGCCTACACTGATGAAGGAAGAACTTGATAAACTCACCTGACCAATCACAAATAATGAGATTAATTCATCCTAAAAAAATCCCAACTAAGGAAAGCACAGGACCAGATGGCTTCACTGGTGAATTCTACCAATCATTTTGCAAAAAACAAACACCAATCCTGTTTAAACTCTTCCAAAAAATAGAAGTGGAGGGAACATTGCCTAATTCATTCTATGATGTCAACATCACCCTAAAACCAAAGCCCCATAAAGACACCTTAAGAAACGGAAACTGCAGATCAACCTCTCTAAGAAATTGGATGCTAAAATCCATAGGAATGTAGTTGATAAAAGTATTCAACAAAATATCAAACAAATCATACACCATGACCAAGTGAGTTTCAACCCTTGTATGCAATGATGGTTAAACATATGAAAATCAATGTAATACACCACATTAACAAATCAAAAGAAAAAAAAATCACATGAACATCTCTATTGCTGTAGAAAAAGCATTTAACAAAAATCAGCTTGCTTTCTTGTTAAAAAGTCTTCAAAATATAGGCATAGAAGGAAACTTCCTCAGCATGATAAAGGGTATATATGAAAAACCCGAGGCTAATATCATATTCAAAGGTGAAATACAAAAGGCTTTCCCGCTAAGATCTGAAACAAGACAAGGATGCCTACTGTCACGGCTCTTATTTAACACTGTGTTAGAAATATTTACTTGACCCCTTAGGCAAGAAAAAGACATAAAAGGCATCCAAATTGGAAAGGAAGAAATAAAGATTTCACTCTCTGCAGATGACATGATCCTATACATAGAAAGCCCTGAGAAATCTACAAGAAAGCTTCTAGAGTTGATTAGTGAGTTCAGTAAAGTGGCAGGCTGTAAGAGTAACATGCAAAACCAGCAGCATTTCTGTATACCATAATGAGGAATCTGACGTGGAAATCAAGAAAAAAGTTCCATTTAAAATAGCAATTAAAAGATCCAAATATCTAGGAGTAAACTTAACTAAAGATGTACAAGACTTATACACAGAAAACTACACAACATTGTTAAAGGAAATCAAAGACCTAAATAAATGGAAGAATACTGCCTGTTTGTGGATTAGAAGACTAAATATTATTAAGATTTCTGGCCTACTGAAATTGATTTCAGATCTCATGCAATCCCAATAAAAATAACAACATCCATTTTAACGAATTGGAAAATCCTATTATTAAATTTATTTGTAAAGGCAAGGGGCTTCAAATAGGCAAGAAGATATTGAAAAAGAAAAAAATGGAGGAATCACGCTACATGATTTTTTAAAATTTTTTAAAAATAAAGGTATTTAGATTACATAAATGTTACATAAAAGTATGGGGGATTCCCATATGCCCCACTTCCTACACCTCCCACATTTTCCCATGTTAACATCTTTCATTAGTGTAGTACATTTGTTACAATTGATGAAAGCATTTTAGAGCATTGCCATTAAGCATGGATTATTGTTTACATTGTAGTTTACACTCTCTCACACACTATTTTGTAGGTTATGGCAAAATATGTAATGGCCAGTATCTGTCATTGTAATGTCATTCAGGAAAATTCCCAAGTCCCCCAAATGCACCCATATTTTACTTGTATTTCCCTCTCCCTGCCCTCAGAACTTTAGTGGCCACTGTGTCCACATGAATAATAGTTTCTTCCATGGCTAGAATCACAGTAAGTCTGTAGTAGAATACCAGTAATCTTTAGTCCATAGTTCATTCCACAATCCTGAGGATTCTGGGATGATGTTGCCCACTCCACCTCTAATTAAGAGGAGGCTTTGATCCCATGGTGCAGATGGATGGAAATCTCTTGCTTGCAGTTGGAGACTCTCTCAGATACTTGGGATGGTTGTTGTCCATCATCATTTCCTTGTTAGTTGTCCTGGGTGAGTCCAATGAACTGGAGAGTAGGTATTGCAACTCCATTGAATTTCAGGGCCCAGCTGGCACATGGGCAGACCAGAGATTAAAGTTTCTTGGATGTACACCTGCCAACTCCAGCACCAACCATAGGTTCAAATAAAAGTAACAGAAGAGCTGTGTGCAGAGAAGTCACATATGAGTCCAACTCTGTCAAACTCGGGAGCACAAACTCCAAAGCAAGGCCAATGGCAAGGCACCAAACTCCAGAGCTATCTGCCATGACCATAGGTCCTGGGTGTCTCCAGAGCCCTCAGGATCCCCAGTATTTGGGGTATTATCTACCTTGACTGTCTATGAGATTCTGCTGAGATATGCATAAGCGTTCCTCTCTGATGACATCCCAACTCACTTTGAAGTCTCTTAGCTATATACACTCATTTGTCTTTACCTTTTCCCCCTTATATTCAAGGTCAAACAAGTTGTATCACCAGCCGGTGCTTGGTAGTAATCCCTTGGTGCCAGGGAGACTGTTCCCTGGGACTCATGTCTTACTGGGGGGAATGTAGTGCATTTATATGCTCGGTTTGGCTTAGAGAGAGGCCACATTTGAGCAACAAGGAGGCTCTCAAGAGGCTACTTTTAGGCACTCTCCAACACTAGGCTAAGATGCAAATTCAAGAGCAAAAGTCTGGCAAGCATAGTCCTCAACAGGGGCCCATCAATGGACTATCCCTCTTCACTAGTCATTGCCCCTGTACTTTGAGGATTATTTCTGTTCCATTAGAGAATGTGGCAGAGCTCCCCAGCATGGAGATTCAATAATCTTTTGGCTGTTGTATGAATCTCTACCCACTGTGGCAATGCCCTATGAACATTTGAACATATTTATATACCTTATATATATGCTCAGGTGAACTTCCTCCCATGTATCCCCCATCACTGACACCTCATCCCATTGATCCTCCAC
This sequence comes from Cabassous unicinctus, assembly GCA_029593785.1. NCBI lineage: Eukaryota > Metazoa > Chordata > Mammalia > Cingulata > Chlamyphoridae > Cabassous > Cabassous unicinctus. The sequence goes on along the minus strand of JAQZBX010051760.1, from coordinate 5,905 downwards.
TTCCATAGTGATAATTGTTCTGTGATTCAAAACCTCTTCATATCGAAGCCAAGAATATTGCCAAATTTGGTTAACAGGGAAATGAAATAATAATCATAGGTGTAAACATAAGAAATAAAGTACATATTAATTTTGAGAAACTAAAACTAAAATAAAGTAAAAAAATTTGGGGTATTAAAAAATGAAAAACATTAAAAAAACAAAATATAATAAAATTAATTATTTTTTATGTTTTTCCTTATATCACTGTAATATCAGTTGTGTATGTACAGTGGCATTTTCTTCCATTTCTTCCCAGTGTCTTAATTTTTTTTTATACTGTCTTCAAAGCAGTTCTATATCACAGTAAGGTTACCTACAGGATATAGGGAACTCACATATACCCAACATCATATCCCATTTCCCCCTTCCCTATTAATAACTGTTTTATATGTGGATGGTACATTTGTTACAACTAATGTATAAATATTGAAACATAACTACCAACCATGGTCAATGGTTTACATTATAATTTACATTTTAGACCATACACTTTTATAATTTTTGATGAAATTTAACATGGCCTGTATCCATCATTGCATGATCATGAAGAACACTTCCATTGCCCCCAAATATCCCCTCTTCAATCTCTTCTATTCCTCACTCCCACTCCCTTTGGGGCCCATGGAGACCACCAGGTTTCACTCATGGGAGGATAAGATTCTTAGATACCACCATGCTGAGGATTGGACACATTAGTCTGTCCTCTCTTATTATTAACTATCCAAGCTCTTGAGAACTCTGTCTGAGAACATATTGAGCCTCCCCAACATAGGACTCCAACTCCTTCCCACTTATTATGTGGGTGTTCCCTCACTGAAACTGCACACTATGACAAAATGATCACTCACACATTCTCTAGAAGACTGTCCCAGCTGTGCCCTGTCCCAAATGCCTCCCCATTCAACACCCTAAACAGGTAATGCTTCCTTGTCATATTGCCAATAGAGTTTTCTCAATATTGTAGTTTCCCCAATGTACCCACCTATCCCCAGTGTTCACCTATTGCCTCCCCCAGCCTTCCTCCCAGTTCCTTGGACCATCCAACCCATACTCGCCACCCTAACCCCCTGTCAAACTTGCACTGCCCAACCCAATAGTATCCATACACCCTTGTCATATCTCTTCACTGCACAGCTACTCACTTCCACCTTTTCATAGATTTTGCCCATATGGGCATTGGCTCACAACCGTCTTCTCCCCTTCTATTTCCTGTAAACCTATCTTCCAGACTCTAGTTTTCTGAGTCAGCTCGATTTGCTTAATTAATATCAGAGAGGTAATGTACTATTTGTCGTTCAATGCCTGACTTGCTTCACTCAACATAAGGTCCTCAAGATTCATCCATGTTATCCTGTGTGTTAGTATTGTATTCCCTTTTACAGCTGAGTAATATTTCATTGTAGGTTTATACCACATTTTGTTTATCCATTCATCTGGTGATGGGCATTTGGGCTGATTCCAAATTTTGGCAATAATGAATAATGCTGCTATGAGCATTGGTGTGCATATATTTGTATGTGTCCTTGTTTTCATTTCTTGGGTATATACACAGCAATGGAATTGCTGGATCATATGGCAGATTTATATTTAGTTTTTGAGGAACTTAAACTCTCCTTGACAATGACTCGACCGTTCTACCTTCCCACAAGCAGTGGATGATGGTTCCCATTTCTCCACATCCTCTCCAACACTTGTAGTCCTCTGTTTTTTATTGGCCACCAGTCTAATGGATGTAAGATGGTATTATATTGTAGTTTTCATTTGCATTTCCCTAATAGCTAGTGATTGTGAGCACATTTTCATGTGTTTTTTTAGTAATTTGTATTTCTTCTTTGGAGAAGTGTCTGTTCAAATGAATTGCCCAGTTTTTAAATGGGTTGTTTTTCTTTTTATTTTCTAAATATAGGATTTCTTTATATATGCTGGATATTCGGCTCCTATCAGATATATGGTTACCAAATATTTTCTCCAATTGAGTAGGCTGTCTTTTCATTTTCTTGACAAACTCCTTTGAGGTGCAAAAGATTTTAATTTTGAGTAGGTCCCTTTTTTCTATTTTTTCATTTGTTGCCCATGCTTTGGGTGTGAAGTTCATGAAGCCATTTCCTATTACAAGGTCCTATAGATGCTTCCCTACATTATCTTCCAAGGTCTTTATGGTTTTGAAACTTATATTTAGATCTTTGATCCATCTAAGATTGAGTTTTGTATGTGGTTTGAGATGGTGTTCCTCTCTCATTCTTTTGGTTATGGACCCTATTCTCTAGGAATCAATCTCTCAGAGACTAATGATGGAAACTCATTAGATGGAAACTCTAAGAAATAATTAAAGGAAGTGCTAAGAATACAAATAATACATAGCTTATATGAAAATAAAAATTCTGCATGTGGAAGCAGGTCCCAGAGAATATATGCTAGAAAATAAAATGGATTTTTTGCATTCCTGTTTAGTTATGGAGAAGTTAGATCTGCAGGATTTAAGTGATCTTCCCAAGATCACCTAATTGTAAACATAAATTCTCATGATTAATTCATTGAGAATCCTGAAATTTTGATTTCCTAACATGTTCTTCTCCATGATTTTTTTTCCAGTCTTCTTAAATGACAAAGCAAAGGATCATTTTCCTGATTTGAGCCAGGGCTATGGGGCATGGACAGAATAGCAATATAGACCTCTCTAAAAATGATGTTGATTTAATCAGTCTTGGCTGGGCACCATCATTAGCATATCTATTTAAAACTCCCCAAAGTGTTTCTAATAGAAATTGTTTTGAGAACCATTGGTATAAAAATTGACAGAATTAATGAGGGCAGCTATGTTCTTACTTGTAAAGGAATCTTAATATTTTTAGGGGACAACAACATATTTAACTAAAATTACTAACCTATGAAATTTAAAGGGGTAGGATTGGATAAGCTTTGCCAGAAACTGTTTTGAAAGGGAATATCACAATATCATTATCTAGCATTTCATCTTACTTTTTTGCAAATAATGATGACAGGATTGTGAAATGCAGCAGTCTTCTTATGAGCATGAAGAAAGTCATGAGAATGAAAGAATGCTACTCAAAGAATGGTAGGTAGGTATTGCAAATAACATGCATTGCCTCCATACTATTCTTGTTGTATTAGAATTAGCAGTGACATATATATCCATATAAACACCAAGTTAACACACTTTTAATTATTAGAGTTTTATATTTTTTAGATATCTGATAGAACAAATATATGTATATGGCTATTTTTAAATTTTCAATGAGTGATTCTTTGATTATGCATCACTTTACACATTCCATAATCAAGTTGTGAATACATACACACACACACATGCATGCACACACAAACTGATGGGAATTTACTCAGAGCTCTATTGAATCCATGTAAAAATTTAAGAATTTATTTATTTTTTCAATTTTTAATCTAATCTATGGACAGATTACATTTCTTGTTACTTATGACTCATATCTATTTCCTCAAAAATTAATATTTTTATGGACATTTCACATTATTTATATTGTCCATAGGAATGCAAGGATTTTGATGATGATAAATTTGATTTCAATTTTAAATTTTATGTTCAAAATATTTAATCCCTAATATAGACGTAAATTTGATTTTTAATTTAATATAATTAAATTCATTTTATTTGTTTCCTTTTCAGATAGATGCATCTAAGAATATAAGCTTCTTGCCAATCACACATAATGTTCATATTATTTAATCATTATGCTTTTTAATTTTCATTGCAAAGACTTCTTATCTCATGCTTTATAAATTCTTGGGATGCTTTTTTCACCCTAACACACACATATCTTGTGAATCAGCAAGTCCATTCCTAGGCATATACCTCAGGAAATGAATGTGTCTATACACCAAGGCAAATACAGGAGTGTTCACACCAGATATATTTAAAATAACAAAGAGAACCAATACAAGCAATATGCTTAAATAAATCTATAGTAGTCATATAATGGAAAACCACATAGTAAAGAAAATGAATTAACTAAGGCCTAGAACAGCTTTATGGGTGCGTCTCACAAATATAAATAGAAAACTACCACATACAAATGGTACATTCAATATTTTTCCTTGTATATAATTTCAAAAGCATGCAATACCTACTTATAAGTAATTATATTGTTTCTGATATTAAAAATAATGGATAGTGACTCAGTCAGGATATGAGGGGGCTTTCCTGTCTGGTTTTCAGCATGATTTTGCTTACACACAGGCATTTCCATTTTACATTACTTCATTTTATGGTTTTTGAATTTATATGCCATATTTTCCATATAAACCTATTTATAAGAGCATTTGAACAATTATTTACCTAAAAGCATGTTAATTATTTGATTTTAGATATCAAAGTTTAGTGATATTATCTCTTCTAACTTATAGATGATCATAGGTAAAAAGGGACAAATTTTAACTATATCAATAACAGTTCAAAATGCATGGATCACTTAGGACAAAATTTAAATATATTTTTTAAATTAAGCAGTAAGTTTAAACTAGCATTTCGACAGAAAATGCATACTTTGGGTAGTGATCTGGTCTACAGATAAAAATTGGTGAGTAATCAGTGTGTGAAAATTTTAAATCATTAAAATTTTAATGCAAGGATTTTTAAAATCCTTGCAATTTAAATATATATTTTTATTTTTCCTGCTTGATACTATTATTTAGATTTGCAAACTTAAGACAATGAAGATTTTATATGACACAAATGGTTCACACATATAAGAAATTTCAAAATTGTAGGAAACAAATGAAATGTCATTTTAGATCGATTCAATTGTCAAACATTACATGCTTTAGCGTAACTAAAAGGTAAAGAAGATGTAAATCAACATTATATCTTTTAATACTTGAGAAACTTCACCATTGCAACTATTTCTGAAGGTAACATATTTTTTCTGTAACTATGAAATTTTTCACAACATATGAACCCTTAATTCAATTCTTAGATATGTAACCAATATAAACTCTTGTACATATGAAACAGGACACTTTTGCAACAATGTTCATATTAGCCACACTATATATAATCATATAAATCTAGAAATAAGGCAAACATTTTTCATAAAAATTGATATATGTGGATATATATGTAGAATAAACATTGAAAAGAATGTTATTAAGGAACTAAATAGAATGGGCCAGAGTTAAAGCAAACTATACTAAGGTAATATAAAATAGAGTGAAAATCTCAACTTTGTTCTTGAGTCAGAGTTGGGTGAAGGGATTGCAGTGAATATTATACACCACCTAAGACATTCATGAATCAATAGATTCATTTTATCTTGACCAAAGAATGAGTGTTCCTAAAGGATATTACAAATTATGATTAATAAAATGAATTCAAAGACATTGACAAAGAGTCTCTAACATATTGCACAGATAATATATAGTCTCCCTTCAAGAGCATTGATCATTCACACCAGTAATACTAATTATAGTTTATTAGCATAATGGCTTATATCCAACTGTAAATTTAGTGCACATGCTTTAGAAATCCACTGCATCAGTTATCATCAGCACTTAGATATCGATATATTCTCACTAATTCCTGATTTGTGTATAAAATATTAAGGACAATTCAGAAAAAAATTCTGTGGATTTTGTTAAATTTAAATATATGCATCATTAACTATAGTTAAGCAATTAATTTTTAAGTGTACAACCGAGAAATTTAGGTTTATATGCCCACAAAAATTTTGTACATTTAGTTTATGGCAGTTGTATTCATAATAATTATTTATATCCAATATGAAAGAAAGAAGGAAAGAAGGAAAGAAGGAAGGAAGGAAGGAAGGAAGGAAGGAAGGAAGGAAGGAAGGAAGGAAGGAAGGAAGGAAGGAAA
>JAQZBX010051759.1:0-19306 GCA_029593785.1 Cabassous unicinctus | reverse complement strand
TTTTTTTTTTAATATATATTTTAAAAGATGCTTAGATTACATAAATGTTACACAAAAATTACAAGGATTCCCATGTTCCCCACCTCCCACACCTCCCATAGCATTCCACATAAACATCTTTCATTAGTGTGGCACATCACCTGCAATGGATATACACATCCTAGGGCTTTGTCACTAAGCATGGACCATAGTTCACATTGTAGATCACACTCTCTCCCACACAGTTCTGCATGTTATATGCTGATGAAAAATGGCCTATATTTGTCATTGTAATGTCACTCAGGATAATTCCCAAGACCTGAAAAAGCCCCTGTATTACAACTGCTTTTCCCTTCCCTGCCCCAAAAGTGTCCAGTGGCCACTGGCTCCACCTCACTGTTGTAATTTCCTCCATTACTTGAATCACAATATGTCTACAACAGAATACCAGTGAGTCCACTCTAGTCCATAGCTCTTCTCCCAATCCTGAGTTTCTTCTTTTTTAAAGTAAGCATGTAAAGCTATAAATTTCCCTCTCAGCACTGCCTTCACTGTATCCCATAAGTTTTGGTATGTTGTATTTTCATTTTCATTTACCTCAAGATATTTCCTAATTTCACTTCTGATTTCCTCTTTAGCCCATTGGTTGTTTAAGAGTATGTTGTTAATTTCCACATATTTATGAATTTTCCCTTTCTCTCTGTTATTGATTTCTAGCTTCATTCCCTTGTGGTCTGAGAATATACATTTTATGGTTTCAGTATTGTTTAATTTACTGAGACTTACTATGGTTTATCCTAGAGAATGATCCTTGTACACTTGAGAAGAATGTTTTTGTTGGGTGCAGTGTTCTATATATGTCTGTTTGGTCTAGTTGGTTTAGTGTATCATTCAAGTCTTGTACTTCCTTATTGAGCTTCTGACTAGATGTTCTATCCATTGAGAGTGGTGTGTTAAAGTCTCCTATTATTAATATAGAACCATCAATTTCTCCCTTCAAATCTGTCAGTATTTGCTTCATATATTTATATTTATATTTTTTGAAATTTATTACATTATATAAAATTCTTGGCAGGCAGTTGTTGTTTGTTTGTTTGTTTTTAGTACTTTAAGTATTTCAATCCACTGCCTTCTTGCTCCCATGGTTTCTGGTAAGAAATCAGGGCTCAGTTCTATTGGACCTCCCTTGTATGTAACACGTTGCTTTTCTCTAGCAGCTTTCAGAGCTCTCTCCTTGTCCTTTGCATTTAATAGTGCAATCAGTATATGATGGGATATATATTTTTGCAGGTTTATCCTAGTAGGTGTTCTTTGAACTTCTTGGATGTGCATATTCACATCTTTTGTCACATTTGGGAAATTCTCTGTCGTTTTGTCTTTGACTATTCCTTCTGCCCCTTTCTCTCTCTTCTTCTTCTTCTGGGACTCCCATAAGGCACATATTGGTGCATATGATGGTGTCCCAGAGGTGTCTTGGGCTATTTTAGCTTTTAATGTTTCTTTTTTCTTTCTGCTCCTCAGCCTGACCTATTTCAAATGTCTTTGTCTTCAGGTTCACTGATTCTTTCTTCTGCCAGCTCCAATCTGCTCTTAAAACCCTCCTGGGCATTTTTCATTTCAGTTATTGTGGTCTTCAACTCCAGTAGTCCTGTTTGCTTCCTTTTTAAATTTTATATCTCTTTACTTAGACTCTCATATTGTTCATTCATTGTTTTCCTGATATCCTATAGTTCTTTCTCTGTACTTTCCTTCATCTGCTTGAGTTTTTTTAAAGACTTTCTTCAATATATCCACATTCTTGTCCTCTACATTGGTTTTAAATGTTAACTTTGGGATTCACTCCCTGGAATATCTGTTTCATGGTTTTGTAAAACAGATTTTCTTAAGCTTCAGCCCTCCTAACAGGTAGGTCTGCCCAAGGTGAATGGAGTGTACAGGATTTCCCCTGTCTTACTGGGCCTCTATGTTGTCCTAGGCTTTTTCTTATTAGTTGTTTCAGAGTTCCTCTTTTTACAGGAGTTTGGTTGTCCTCTCTGTCTCTCAGGGACAGACCTCCCTCTCCCAGGTAAATGAAGCCAGCAGGCCTTTGTCCCAGACTTTCCACCTCTGTAGGTTTTTATATTCCTTTCGTTGTATCATGCTTCTTTTGCCTGGAGGACAAATTCTGGGAGAAGAGTCACCCAGGGGAGGACTTTCCCAATTTGGTCTCTCCAGCCAAAACAAGTCCAGGAATCCATGAAGGGAGCACAGACTGGCTCCAAAGTGCCCTCTGGAGGGGTTCATGAAGGGCATCAAAAACTTCTCCAATGGTTCCCCAAAGCTGAGCTTTCTTGACCTACCCAGCAAATGCAGCCCTTCAGCTAACTTTCCCCCATAGCCTGACAAAGCACTATGTCTTTAAATCTCCATTGCCACCACCCCTGTTCAAGGAGGGTTGAAACAATGGCTGTCACTGCCTTTGTCCAAGATGGGGTTGAAACAATAGCTGCCACCACCTTTGTCCAGGGTGAGTTGAAACAATAGCTGCCTCAGAGCTGTGACCAAGCAATCCAAATTTGCTAATCAAAAGCTGTGATTAGTGATAGGCATGCACACCCCTGTTCTTGAGGAAGAGGATTCTTATGTCCCTTTCTGTCAGCAGCAGCTAGCCAGGGTTTGGATGCCACAAAAGTGGGGGATGGGCGCTGGTGGCTGCTGCACGGAGAGAGCATTTACAGTTCTTTACAATAATTTATCAGCCTCTTCCTCCTACCCTTGCCTGGGTGCTATACAGTGTTCTTCTGGCCTCTGGAGTTTCAAAATACTTGTTTTAGACTGTTCCTGCCTGTTTAATAGCTGTTTTGGTGGAAGGACCAAATCCTGGAGCTCCCTACTCTGCCATCTTCCCCAGAGGTTCTCTCTTTAGTCTCTAAGATAACCTTTTGAGTTTAGTACTATAATTCCCATTATTGAGATGCAGAAACTGAGACTAAGAAAGTGTAAGGGACTTGCTCCAGGCCATTTGTCCAGGGGCAATTGGGGTCCATCCTACCTCAGCTCAGAAGTTGCTTCATTTTTCTTTAAACACATTCACTTATGGAAAACTCTCTCTTCCTCACCGTGTTCATTTCTCTTGGTCCATGAACCTCACTACATGCTACACCTGCTATCCTTTTGTGTTACACACCACACACACAGAGGACTTCCCAATCCAAACGTCTCTGCTTTGTGTTTTTCTCCAAAGTTCTGCCTTCTTATCTACTTGACACCCTAGAGAAGAGAGTGGGGCCAACCACACTTCCATGCCCAGTCTTGGTTGTTACCCCTGAAAGAACTCTTGTATCTTCCCAGAAGTCTATGGGAAACCCTGCTTCTGACTGCATCCCTAATTCTGGAATTGAAGCCAATTCAAGACTTCCAAGCAACTTGTGGCACTAGTTTAACCTCATGGGTACTACTAGTAGTTTTGATGATACTCCAAAAATGGTATAGAGTTAGTAAGGAAAGGGGAAAAGATACTTCCCTATTTAATTAATAGCTATCCACATGTTTTTAAGAATTTGCTTTTCATTTGTTTGTCCTTATAATACCCTCAGACACTTTTCTTTAATCAAACAAAAAAAAATGTACTTTTTTTTTCTTTTTTTTTTTTTAGGAGGTACCAGGGATTGAACCCAGGACCTCATTCACGAGAAGCAGGCACTCAACCACTGAGCTCCACCCGCTCCCCTGTACTGTTTTGTTTTTGATAACAAGACAAAGCTCTTTCTTGGACTCAAGAGTAATGGCCATGGTTATTTAGTCCCCAGTGGGCCTCAGCCCCTGTGTTGGGTACCAGGGACACATAGCAGAAAACGGCCCCGTTCTTGGGCTCAAGCCACCTGCTTTTAATCCAATTGCCCTTGAGAACAAACTCTATCCTGGGGAGGCAATGGGAGAGGGTAGGGGAAGACTTAAGAATTCAGGCTCTGGACTCAAATCTCAGCACAACAGTCTACCATTTGTGTGACCCAGGGCAGTCTATTGAACCTCTTTGTGCTTCAGTTTCTTGACCTGTGAAATGGAGATGACCGTGCTTCCTAATTAATGGAGTTGTTGGTCAGCTCAAATGAGTGTTGTCACTCAAAAAACAGTTCCAACAGCACCAGGCACAAAGCAAGGCCTGATTAATACAAGCCATTATTGCCATCAGCACTATTATTATCTTCCCTGGGTCCATACTGTGTTTTCTATGTAGCTGGTGTTTATTAAATCTCAATGGACTGACTGGCTGAAAAACAAGTGAATGAGGAGAAACTCCACTGACTTCATCACGAGAAATGCTTTGGAAGGCATCTGGTTGCATTGATCACATCACCCATGCTTTCATATTATTTTTTATTCTTTGAGCCTCCAAACTCAGCATAAGCTTATGGACAGACAAATGCAGTCAGCCAGAGACAGAGTTTCACACTGCCCCTCACTACTCCATTCCCTACCCCCACCTCCGCTCTCAGATGTTATGCTTTAGGGAAAGAACACGACTCCATTAAACTAACCAGGCTCCAGAGGACAGGAACTTGAACCCCTTATCAGCTGACAAGTCTGAAAATAGCAGGGGAGTGTGAAGAGCACAATTGTATAACAGGAAGAAACTTGGAAAAATTGATTATTTAGGGGCATCCAGCTAAGAAACTGGGCTCAGACTTTCACTCTCTTCCTATTATTTTTTAAGTTGATGAAATCTTCCCCACCCCCTTTAAGATGGCAAAATTACCCTGCTCTTTGATTCTATGTCTTTGATTCTAGACAAGTTTATGTCTTTGATTCTAGAACAAGCACATACTCACACACCCTACTTTGGATTCTCTGGGGCTCTCAGCAGTTTAAGAATATCTTGCTCTAATACCCATGGTTCATTAGACGTTCAAATAACTGGCACCAAGACCAGAGCTTGGATTTTTTGCAGCCCTCTTAGCCCTTTCTCTCAGCTGGGAGTTTTCATTTCCCTTGCTTATTAGTGGGTCCCCAGTCAAAGCCACAGAGACACTCAAGGAAATGCTTCAAAACTGGCCCTGGGAACATGTAGGAAGTGACTTCAGGTAAGATGGGCTTGGATCCCTTGTGAGGGATGTGATTATTGAAGACACCTGAGAGCCTGGCCAAGGCATGCTTTCCCCTTAATTGCACCACCTGCCTGAGACCTACAACTTAGAATCCTCCTCCGTGCTCTGTGTTGTTCTAAGATGGTCTAAGAAACATCTAACAGATTCATGTGCTGTCTCAAGAAAGAAACAGCTAATTCTGAATTGCACTGATTTTTGTTTGTGGCCTACTAGGTCTACTAGTCGATCAAATAGCCACAGCTATAGGCAGAGCAATATGTAGATTTTGGAAAATTCAGAAATTACAAGACCAAAAAAAAAAAAATGTGAAATTATTACAGTGGAAAAAGAACTTGGAAAAATTACAGTTGAAGCTAGGGAAAAGTGGGTTTAAATGCCATTGTGTTAGCTTCCATTTACTTTTAGCTCTTTCCACGGACCAGGAATTAAATTTGTATTTACTTCTCCAAAGATCTTTAGACAAGTATTATTATTCCCATTGTCAAAGAAAAAAAATTGCACCAGACAATGTGAAACAGGCAAGGATGAATTTATTCATAGCCACCATGGTGGGGGGAAGAAGTTGAGTTCTACTCCATTAAAACAAAGGACAGGAAGCTTTATAAAGCTGGGAGTAGGTTGGGGGATAGTTGGGGATTGACCAATGGGAGGGGCAAGTGATTTACTCAAGTCACAATTAGGACCACTTGGTTTGGAATGTGTTCATTTGAGGTAATTAGACCACCTGGAATCTGTAAGGGCCTGAAGAGAGGAAGGAAGCAGGAGAGAAGGAAGGAAGAGAGGATGGAAGCAGAAGAGAAGGAACAACCTAGCTAAGGGCTTCCCAGGTGCCTGGATGGTGTAAGGCCTGGGTGAGAGGAAGGTCAGGGGCCTAGAGTCAGGGAAGTTTAGTCAAGCCATAGGGAAGTTAAGGCCATCTTGGTCACCATTTTACAAGGGATTGATTAGATTTACCAAGGTCAAATAACTGGTACAGTGATGCACAGTGAGAAAAACTCCTGAGATATGTTCCTCACCACTGTGCTATACTGCCATCCCATTCTTATCTGGAAGGAGGAAAAAAGAAAGTCAAGAATAAGTCTATCAATTTCTTTGGCACCTGCTGTGTGCAATACATGTAGGGATTGCTGTGGCATAAAACACACAAGCCCTTACCACCTTGGAACTGACAGTCAAGTCAATAGGACAGGGCAGCAGTACATATCAGGATAAAATCCCAAGGGACATGTGTTTTATAATTACCAGTGATAGAGCCATCATGTAGGAATCAATGGCAAAGAGCACATGCCATTGACTTCCATTGTCAAGGCTTTAAGAAGTAGGTGAACATTGATGAAAAATAGAAAATAGATGGATGGAAGGGATGGATTTCTGGAGGGGGCAGGGGCAGTCATAATATAATAAGGTGTGCATATTTTTGGCCTAGTAAGCTTCCTCTCTTGGGGGAACCAGCCCCAGCCCCAATCTGTCCACAAACCTGTGGACAGTCAATCATGGTGCTTCAACCCATACCATAAAATGCTCAAGGGACTCAAGCCAGGCAGAGTCTCCTCTGGGGTTTATCTATGGAATGAAGTTCTTCTTCCTCTGGAGTTACTAAGCAAGGAGATGTGAGTCTGGTTGCTGGTGGCAACTTTGCCCACAGTGTGGAAGGAATCTATCTAAAAATAAAGCTGAGCAGAGATAAGCAGGTTCTGGAGATGGAGAGAAAGTTAGATAGAGAAAGAGAGATACGTAACAAAAAAACTGAGCCCCTAGAATCAGCCAGACCTGAAGCCGTTCCAGTTATGTAAGGTATGATTTCCTTTTCTGCTAATAGCTTGATTTTGGTTTCCACTCTTGTAAAACTAAAGAATCTCAATATATGCATAATTTCTGCCTCTTTTGTCAAGTAGTTATAAGAACCCATATATCAAAATGTTATTGTGAAGATTAAATAGCAAATACCTAGCACAGTGCTTAAGAGCTAAACATATAGTAGGTGCTTAATAACATTTTATTCATTTATGCATAGGATTAAGAAAGTATAAAGCAGAATGACTCTGGTAGTACTTTTGTTGTTATTATTTAACTCCAGTTGTTTCCATTTGAAATAGCTGCATAATATTCCATTATGTTGAGATATCATAAATAATTCAGCCTATCTCCTTTTGTTGGACATTTGCATGCTTTCGATTTTTTTCTCTCATAGACAATATTATGATGATCAGCCTTGCACTTAAATCCTTACACAAATTTGAAATAATTTCTTTAGGATAAAAACCCAGAAAGCAATTGTCTTCCTGATTTTTTAGCAAAAAAAAGTTCATGTAAACACATCCCTAGTAAATTATCTCTGATCTGAATGAAAAATTTGGATTCCAAATTTTGACTCCAGCCAGACCCTGACATCTTTTACTACTGGAGCAGAGCTACCCCCAAGAACATCTACAAAGAGAATTTTCTTTCAAGGGAGGTAAAAAAGAAAAGAAAAATTATTTGTTTTAAGGAAGTTGCTACTGAAACATTTGCTTTGAAACTTGTGATACTAAGGGGAGATCAAAAATTCAAAATTCAAACCATGTTTAAGTATGCAGAAGCTCAGGCTTTAATTACAAGGGAGAAATCCCCAAGACTGGCATTAATCTGCATGGCAATGGAAGCTTAGCCCCAGCACTGGGCTCTGCTTGCCCTTAGTTTTGGCAGTATGCTTTCTCACTGAGGCTCCTCTGGCCAAAAATGAAAGGGAAAAACAACAGAAATTCCTTGTGTTGATTTTTTTAAAACTAATGGAGTGCTTTAAAAGTTTCATCCTGGACTGTCTAAAATGCCTGCTGTTCTGGATGTGGCAACCCAGCAGATGGTGAGGGAGCAGCTTGATCGGTAGGGGTCTTTACCCAGCCCTGCCTGGAGCAGTGGACCTCTGGTGAGCTTCTGCATAAATCTGGTGGCTCCTTTCAAACCCTGAATTAAGCGATCTCCCACAGTCCTACTTGACTTTTTTTTTCACTGGTTCTGTAAAATGTTGATTCAGGACAGAAAAAAAAAACAAACAGACAAGACTTCAATCTATTGGGATCAGTGCCCCTGATTAGAAGATCCAGCTGCTGGTGAGCCTGCTGTGGGCTTTATAAATCCTCACATCGTAAGGATTGGCACAGAAATAGAGAATGGGTGGGCAAGGGCTGTGGAAAACAGAGAATTGATTCCTATTAGGTCATGTCTATGGAGATTTTCTGTGGCTTGGTGTCCCTTCCTCTTGTCTTCCATTCTTCCAGTCCGTCCCTCCAAATGTGGCTGGGCTCAAGGATTGATTATCTCTGGCTTATACAAATAAAAACTCACTCCAGCATTTGAGACCCCCCTGAAGAAGCCATGACCTATGCTTCAGAACCATCTTCTACCATTCCCTACATTTCGTGTTTTAGCCAAACTGGACTACTTACCGTTTCCTAAACATGCTCTGTCCATCTCTATTTCTGCATATTTATTGAGCCTCTACCTGCCACCTGGAAGGTCTTCCTCTCCTCCCCCACCTCAGCCTATCAAAATTTGACTCATCCTCAAAGGCCCATCTCAAATGCCATCCCTTCCATGAAGTGTATCTTCACTGTCCACATCCTCATGCCCAAAGATATGAGTTCTCCCTCCCCTAAACCTCCATGACTCAGTGTGAAAATCATTCTGCTTTGTACATTAGTTAAATGTGATTTGTCTGATTCTCCCTATTAGAAATTAATATCTGATGAGCAAGGACTATTTCTAACACCACTATAGTTCCCTAAAGTCAGTAGGTATTAAAAATGAAATAAATGACCTTCCAAGCTGGTCATCAAAGATAAGGTCTGAGTTATAATCATCCATTTAGCACACATTTATTGACTTCCTACTGTGCCCCCAGGAACTGTGATTGACACTGGACGCAAACAGCAAATGTATATTCCAAAAGAAACATGAAAAAGAACTCCCAAAAATATAGAATATGTGCTGTCTATAATCTAGGTCTATAAATGTCGGCAGTGTCCATGAGGATTGCTATACTTCAAAGGCCAGGATTTGAAAATCCCAATAAGAGTAAATGTTAAGGCAATGACTCATCTCAGGAGAAACTGAGCTTGCTATTTCTAAATGTCGGACTCTAATCCTCCCTTACAGTGTACTCTGCCCAACCAAAGGGTCTTCAGGTCTCTCTGTTGTACGTTTTGTTCTGATTAATCATTAAGTAAGAGGGAAATGGAATTAAAATATATACACACACAGCATCCCTACAATCTTTGTTCCTTTCTGAGAACATGAAATTTGGCCTTCATTCATAACTTTCTATTTAAAGGCGGTATTTATAATTGTGTTTCATGAAGTTCACCGAGATATATTCAAATTTATAAACCTCTGAAGCATCCTTTCAGCAACTAAAATAGATGTTTACTAACATCTATCTCTTTTTTGGTTACTGGAGGTCACTTGGTATATGTGTAGTTAGAAAATAAAGAATTACTCTTGCATAGAAGCCATCCTTTTAAAGACTCAGATATGAATTTCCCCCACAGAGAAGTGGAGAAACTGGTAAAAATCTGTGTTCAAAATTCAGATAGTTTCCATATGCATATTAAAGAAGAGAAACCTATTTTCCTGCCTAAGAAAATAAAGCTAATTCACCAAGACTTTATACTCTTGCTTTTATTAAGTAATTTGATGACAAATTGTTATGAAAAGCTTCCTGGCATGGGTAGCAGTTAAGTCAACTTATTTCATGAAAACAAGTGAAATTTTCCTGGATGAAGCTGACTGGACAAGGCGAGGTTTTGCTGTCCCCTCCCAGATCTGGGCTCCTAGGACAATGCCACATTTTCAGTTTTCTGCTTACGTGTCAGTTCCTTATGCTGGAAAACGAGCTCCTGGAAGACAGGATGGTTTTATCTCTGTAGGACAGAGCCCAGAACAGAGCAGACATGCGCTAAATGCATATGAAAGGAGTGATCTCCAAGCTCCAGTTGGTGTGAACATGGCTCTTTATCTGGAATTCAGACCTCCATACCCCCTTGACTTCCAGTTTAAACCCGTCACATATTTATCTGAGTGTTCTTCATGCTACCGTATGTCCTGGGATGGCAAAACAAGCAGCACTTTCCATTGTTGCTCAACTCAAAATCTTTCCAGTTTTCTTTCTACCTATTGAACCAAATTTCTCTAACTGGCCTCTATTTTCATCAAAAGTCCACTTCTAACTAAGCTTTTTTGTATGCCCTCACAATTACCTCTTTTGCATACGATTATTCAGTCTTCTCTCCTGTCTTCAGCATTATTCTTGCAACAAAGATTGACACCTGCTGACTTTGAGTAAGGCATTGTGCTAGGCATAGTGACCTAAGCCCCAGTCTCTCCATCCTCTGCTGCCCTCTCATTTAATAGTTTATCTCTCCGAAACAGAAATGCTTTCCTTCCCCAAAGCTCTGGAATTAGAGAAGGAGGTCAGAAATTAAATGCTATCTCATCACTCTTGTTTTGAAATACAGAATCCTACTGGTTTGTGAAAGTGGGAAATAGGAACCCATTTTCCCCACCTAAAATTGAACAACAGCTAAGTAGGAGAGAAGGGATAAATTTAAATTAGAAAGGCTATATTAAATCAGCTCAAATCAAAGCCGATTTTACTCCAGGTACTGTATGCATGAAAAGGTGTAATTATGATAACTTGATGTTCTGCTGCCTTTATGCATATTCACTTTATGAACTTAGGCCTCCAGAAGCCTCCTAGGACCGCTTCCTCACTTTTAATAAGTATTGAGAATGAGGTACTTCCTGAAGGAATTAAAGGGGAGAGGATTTATTTTTAAGTTTAGCAGCAAGGTTAAAACAAAGCAGCAGCTACTCTGCTGGGATTTGTGTGTGCTTTAAGAATGCTGTAAATTCAATGCACCCCTTAGGAGTCAGCAAAGAAATGATGGTTTAGCACTTAGTGGGACAACTGATCCATTAGGAAAAAAAATCTTATTATTAATTGCAATTTCTAAATAACACCAGTGGGTCTCTGTGCAGTTGCTATGAATATTTATCTTGGGAAAGGAAGGGGTTTCAGAGAATTAACAGAAGGTTCTGTAACCCAAAGCCCAGGGCTGCCAGCCAGGCCATGTTTCAGTTAATGGGGTGCCACAGTGGGCAACACAAAGTAAGTCTGGTGAGGGGAGCATTGGCAATTAGCTCAGACCAAGCAGGTAACTCACACCCATTCATTCTACCTGGCTTCCCCTCAAAGCTCTGCTCTGTGGGGTTTGATCACACTCAAGAAGCCTATTAAAGAAAGACATCAGGACTGTTGAAGGGCTGGTTTTTGTATGCTGCTTCCCCCCACCCCAAAAGTAAGATTTAATGCTGTGCACCCCTCATTTCCATGAATCTTTAAGGGCATACAACTGCTCACAATTAAGCAGGTCAAGGAATCACAGCGAGTGCTGTGGGCAGCTTTGTCTACACCCTCTGTTTTACCAGTGGAGGCCCAGAGAAATTGTCACGTCCCAAGGTCACAGACACCTCATTATGGCTCAGCAGTGCATGTCCTTGAAGCCAGGCCAGCCTGTGGGTCAGGTCGCCTTGCCAGTCAGCTCTGCCTTCCCATTAATCTATCTCAGACTGGTTCAGGGCAGAGAACTGTGTGACAGAAATATGTGGGTTGTGTTGTGAATTTTCTTGTCATCCTGTACATCAAAACAATAGCCAACTTGGGGACAGGATGCCTCCATCAAAGCTGGGACAGACTTAACTACCTTTTGTAAAAGGTCCCTCCATGGAACAATTACTTCCCAACGATGCACTAGGCTTCAGGCTACCAGGTGGGTGCATCAGTGGGTAAATCCTTTAGTTGAATGTCAGGGTTCTCACTCCTGCTTAGTATCTAGGCTCTTTTCTTTCCCTGCTGACGATGATGGAATTTAAAATATTTATGTGGCTTTATAATGGCTATTTAGCATTTTCATGCACCTGGTATTTGCCAAAGTGCTCAACAATCAGTGTTTATTAGCAGGAAAATAACTGCTAGTCAATATGCCCTGTGATATTTGGGGAGCAAGTCCTTTGGAGGTACAGAGAGAGTGTTTCTGGGATTAATGCTGGGGCCAATGATTTAGAGTGAAATTCATTTGCCAAATTTTGCGTGAGACCTCATATTTAAACTTCCCCCTAGTTTGCTAGACTTCATCACAACAATCCTGAAGGGTAGCATGATTATTGTACATTTCATTCACTCATCAAGCACTTACTAAGTATCCACAAAGTTTTGAGGATGATGGATTAATTAGACTCTGCCCAAGCCTGGCTTAGGTACTTCTCCTATGGCACCCTGTATCTAGACTTAACGTAACCAGTGGTTCTCAGTTCAGGAGGGGAGGGCATTTGGCAGTGTCTGCAGACATTTTTGATTGTTCCTGCTGGAGAGGCTGCTACTGCATCCACTGGGTAGAGGCTAGAGCAGATAAATATCTTACAATGCACAGGACAGCCCCCCACAAAATGTGAATATTATCAGTAGTGCCAAGGTAGAGGAACCCTATTGTAACCCTTGCCTCTCTGGCTTATAATTTTTTTGGTTACACATCAGCTGACTCCATTATACTTTAAGATCCCTGAGTGCAGAGACCATTCCTTATTCTTCACTGTATGCCAGAACTTAACACATATAATACACAACTCAGTATATAAATTTGAATGAATAGATGAAGATGTATCCATTCTCTTAGGATGCCCACAATTTCAGGGGTGAAGACAGAGAGGTAACAGGCAGTTTGGGATAAAATGTTGTTGAACTTCAAAGTAATAGATAAGTGCTATTTTCTGGGACCTTATAATTTATCATCCAAACAGATGCACATTTAAAAGTGAAAGTGAGCACTTTCAAATAATTCAGGCAGGACAACAGGTAAATTTCTGCAACAGACCTCTCCCATGCAAATCAGGGCATGAGGTCACCCTTGCTATAGCCCATACGTTCCTCAAATATGAGGTAGATAATGGACTTACAGAAGATTCCATGAGCTGGAGAATTGTACATTGTATGGCACATAGCAAAGAGTTAATAAAAGTAAATAGATAAATAAAACCTCATTAGATAGCTTGGTCTTCTTTCCAGGCCCCCATTTCATGTCTACCCGCTGCAGGGCTCTAGAGCAAGCAAGTTCTCTTCTACTTTTCCAACCTACCTCCCAGCACCAGCCTCTCCAGCCTTCCACATTTTCCCTGTCCATGATCTCCTGCTCCCTTTTGTATCGCAACGATTTATCACTCTCTCAACTTTCATCCCCTCTGTCATGAACCCTGCTTAGCAACCAGCTAGAGATTATAAATGAAAAACCTTCCCCAAATATGCTTCTAGAGCCCGCAGCTATGGCCGTGACTTCTACAATGCTGGGATTACACACAGAAGGGCAGGGTTAATCCTACCTGGGATTGTGGGGGGAAGCTTTACAGAGGAAATGATATTCAAATACACTCTGCTGTCAGTTTCTTCAGAGGAAATTTAATCAAAGGTCTGGGTCTCATGTTTTCTACATGGGTGGAGTTTCTTTACCAGCAAGCATGCTTTTTTTTAAAAAGATTTATTTATTTATTTATTTATTTATCCCCCCCCTTACTGCTTGTGCTTGCTGTGTCCATTCGCTGTGTGTTTTCTCCGTGTCTCCTTATCTCCCCCTTGCTGTGAGGTCCCGCTGCATCAGCCCACCGCGCCGCGCGGGCTGGCCTGCCCTCACAAGGAGGCCCCGGGAAGCGAACCCAGGGCCTCCCATATGGTAAATGGGAGCTCTATCCATTGAGCCACACCCACTTCCCAGCAAGCATGCTTTGATGGAGACCAACCACAAATATCTTATGTGGAAAATGGCTATTTTCCTACTTACTCTATTTCAATTAAAAAAAAAATCATTTATAATCTTCAATGCAGTTATTGTGAAAATAAATAACTACTTTATGATACAATGTTTCAAAGTTTTATTATGAGTAAATACTAGGGACAATAAGCTTACTCTCTTTAACTTTAGGTAAAATCAGTTCCGTTGTTCTGTAATCCCATGTAACACAACTATGGCTGCAGGGAAATCTCCAATTGATATTTAGCAATATATACCACCTCTTTCTAGGCTAGATTTAAGAATATCCCCAACAACACAATATCAATGGCATCCATCTCCCTCATGTAGATGTAGAGATTTCACAACGTTGTATGTGAGTGTGTTTGATATCAAATGGGCCTTTCTGGATAAAATGTCACTGGTATTTAATATACTCTATTCCATTTGGCTTTCTGTAAGTACATGAAACAAATAACAGATGGTAATTTGCATAAGGATAAGGAAACTGGTGCTAATTTTAGAAAGTTCTTGGCCATTTCTCTCACCTAAAGTTAGGAAGGGAATTCTCAGTTAGAATGACTTTCCAACTTTCCAGAAGCAACTGTCTGATTTTCTTAAAAATCATGCCATCATTCTGCTTAACAGTAAGTCAAGACAGACCACAGTATTCCATGCATAGAAACATGTTGTGATGGTTAGGCTAATGTGTCAGCTTGGCCCGGGTAATGGTGCCCGCTTGTTTGGCCAAGCGAGCACTGGGATAATTATAATTATTTGAGCATTTCATGGACTTTAATCATCAGTGCATAGACGGCTCGTTACATCTACCATCAACTAAGGAAATTGCCCTCAGCGATGAGTTGAACTCATCCAATCAGTTGAAGGCCTTAAAGGAGGAAGTGATTTCAGGATTCAGAGAGAGAATTCCGATCTCTACTTCAGACAGACAGCATATTCTGGGAACAAATCTAGGCCCTTCAGCGGAGCCCCTCATTTGCAGCCTACCCTGTGGAATTTAGACTTGTGCATCTCCACGCTCGTGTGAGACAATTTTTTAAACTCTCATATACAGATATCTCCAGTTGGTTCTGTTTCCCTAGAGAACCATGACTAATAACACATTTTATCTAAATCTTCATCCCAATCATTGGTGAGCACATTGACCAAGACAAAGGTGGGTGGGAAACCTGTGGCCCTTGAGGATCCATTTCCACATTAGCCATGCCTCTAAACACCACCATTTCTAGCTACATTCAGAGAGTCAAACTGGTTGAACCAGTTTTCAATCTTTGGTCTAAACTGTCAGGTGGCAAATCTCACCTCAGTACTCACTGGTAAGGGGATCTAATTGTAAGGTGTAGTGATGCAAAGACTAGGCAAATCTGGGCTTCCTGGCAATTTGCAAAACAGATGGCTATGCAAATACAGTTCTCACACTCAGTTGTAAGGTAAACTGTGAAAACAGGGAGCAGCAGGTGGCTGGGTAAACGCAATGCTTAAGTGCTGTCTACTTGTTTACATTTAGAGCTTAGAGACCGAAATCTTCCTAATTGAATTCAGCAAACAGTTATTGAGAAATCATTGTGTACAAAATACTAGGCTCTGAGGCCAGAGAAAGTTGAATTATAGAAAGCCCTGGCTTTAGAGCCATTTGGCTCTCTATGCCCAGGGCCATTTTCAAATCAGAAGCAAATAGCTGTCTGGGAAGACAAGGGATTTATTCCAACCACAGAAACTCAGGAACTTTTTTTTTGGAGGAGGAGGAAGTCAAATGTGAGAACCAAGTTGGGCTTCTATGGGCAAATACAGGTTTAGGGAGAGAAACATTGAGTCCTTGTGGAGAGAAAAACAGGAGTGATGGATCAGCAGCAGAAGAGGCAGAAGGGGGTGAGTAAGGGTGTGAGTGTGAGGGTGCATGTGTGTGAGTGTGTATGTATCAGTGCATGTGTGCAAGGGTTTGTGAGAGAGAGCATGAATTTGTGTGAGGATGAGTGTGCTTAAGGATGGAAGACAGTAGGAGATGAGGCTATAAAGATAGGATGGCATGGGATCTAAGCCCCCTCTCAATCGGAAACAGAGTGGGCATCACCATCCCAAAATCCTCAAGATTGAGGAACGAACAAACCTAAGGGGGAAATGCAACTATGGACTAAAGTAGACTGACAGTCATACCTCAGTACTCAACTGCTTTGAAACTCATCGAGTTTGGTACTGGGTGCATTTTGATGCAATAATTTTGTCCCAGCATTCGTCATTTGTTTGGTACTCAATGTGCAAGCTAGAACTTGTCAGTGTTGGTTGCCTTGTTATGCCTTTCCAGGCAAAACAAAGGGTCACATATTAGTCACGCAGTAGCTCTTACCCTGTGCACATCCCATTGTGGTCTTGTCTTAGCTTCTGTGGTCATTTTGTGTATTTTTGCATTTTTGTTCTCATCATGGGTCCTAAGAAAATGAGCAGTGATAGCGCTGAGCAAAAAAGAAAATTACTTTGCACCACCATTGAGCAAAAAATAAGAAAAAATAGGTAAATATGAGAGTGGTATTTGCATTACTGATCTTGTTAGGGAATACGGTATCCCTAGAACAACCTCCATCACCATTAAGAATAAAGAAGCGCTAAAAAAGGCTGATGTTGTGAAAGGAGATAAAGCAGTAACAAAGCAGCGTTCCCAAACACTTGAGGAAGTTGAAAAGCATTATTAATTTGGGTGAACAAGAAGCAGTTAGAGGGCAACAGTGTATTGGAAGCCATGATATGTGAAAAAGCGAAAGTGTTTCATGCCGATCTTTTGAAAAATAAACTGGAACTGAGTGATGAGAGTGTTGAAGTTTTTAAGGCCATCCATGGCTGGTTTGATAATTTTAAAAAGAGGACCGGCATGAATTCGGCATGGAAGAATTTGTGGCCAGAAGCTGTGACTCAGAGAGACTTGGAAGGGTTGGAGGCTGACCCCAAGCCTGCAGGTGCAGAGGGTACAGTTGTGCAGGATATTGTCTTTGGGTCTGGAGGTGGATGCTGCTGATGTTGAGGAGTCAGTGGAGGAACATGGTGAAGAGCTCAGCACTGAGGCGCTGCAGGAGCTACAGAAGGAGCAGCAACAAGAGGTGGCTGAAGAGATTTCTTCAGGTGAGGAGGAGATAAGGGAGGACGTCCCTGATAAAAGAAATGTGTGCAAAAGGGGCAGAAGTTCAAAACATTGTGGAGAAGTACCATCTGGACAAAGCTCTGACAAGCAGAAGTGTGAATTCATTGAATGACCAAACCATTACATACTTTCAAGGAATTCTGAAAAGAAGACAGAAACAGTCCTCATTGGATAAGTTTTTAGTGAAGGTGACAAAGAGTGTGTCAGAGCCTGTGCTGCAAGTTGCAAAAAGGCAGAAAAGAGAAGGAACACCTGAAGTGCAAGTGCCTGATGTTCTACTGGAGGAGGACTCTCCTTCCAGCAACACTCCACGTAACCTCTCCTCCTCACCACTCTCCTCCCACCATCCCATTAGGCCATGGCCTCTTCTCAGTATAGGTAAAGTGAAGTTTTTATTTAATCTAGGTATTTATTAATTTTTAGGTTTGTTTCTTATGTAAAGTAATGATATACAACCCAATTTTTTTACATATTGCCTTAAAAATGTGCATTGTTTTTGGTTTGGGAACACATTAAATTTATTTACATTATTCCTTAAGGGAAAAATTCATTTGGTACTCATCATTTTTGGTACTCATCACACCTCTCAGAACCAATTAACAATGAGTACTGTATTATTTTTCTAGTAATGGAAGAACTTGTAATATTAATGTAAAGACGTTGGTCACCAGAGGTTCTGAGGAGAGGGAGAGGGGAGAATAGGTGTAACATGGGGCATTTTGGGGATTTAGGTGTACACACAGTCTCAAACTACCACAGAGGGCTATAAACAAATCTGTGTTTTAAAAAAGCTTATTTGGCCAATTAAATAATATGCTAATAATAGAGATGGGGGATGATTAGGTGAGGATTGCAATTGTCTAAAGAGAAAACAGTAAGAGTTTAATCATAATGCCAACTCTTTTTTGAACACTTGCTACATGCTAGGCATTGTACCAAGGGCTTTACATAGATTTTCTCATTTAAAACTCACAGAAATCCTATGAGTTAATTGTTTTTACTCCCGTATTGAGTGAGGTCCAAGGTAAGTAACACGGCTGATTAGTGGCTGAGCCAGAAATCAAACCAGATCTGTCTGGTCTGGGGCCTGGACCCTTGCACCATCCCAAAGGAAGGCAGTGAGAGTGGTGATAGTGAGGAAGCTTAGGAAGGACACCAGAGTGTCAGCATGTGGCCTGAGATTGTTATCAGTAATGCCGATACACTTAGAAGGAGGAGTAGGTTTAGGGGGAGAAATATTGGGTTCTTTTTCAGACACATTAAATTGAAACAGTGGAGAGTATGTATGGAAGTAGCGGAGAGATGGGGTGTGGATTTGAAACTCAGAAGGGGTCATGAGACTGGGTGAGAATGTGAAGAGAGAGGATTAGTGAGAAGAAAAGCTAGGACTCCAAGAACTCCCATATTTTAGGGATAATCTGGAAAAAGACTCTCAATGAGGACCATGGAGAATTCAAGCTGGTAGTACTGATCATCAGAACATCTCCTGTATAAAAGATATTGAAATTAAGGCGTTTTTCCTTTAGCCATCCATAACCAGAAAAAAAAAAAAAGATTTAGAAATATTGTGATACTTTTTCACATGTGTTATTTTAACTGAGTAAATAGAATCCCAGACCTGTATCTTAATGAAATAGCCTTCCAGGAGCCTGACCGACCTGTACCCTTTGAATTTTCTGAGTTTAGAGAGGTAGTTCAACCAATCTAACATGCTTAGCTTGTAGAATTTTCTGCTGTGTGTCCTGGAATCACAGATTTTCAGAGTCATATCCCTCCAAAATGAAAACTACCATCTTCCCAGTCATTAGAGCCACAATTCTGAGTGTTTTCAAAGACACCTTTTCTCCACCTATAAATAAAACACCCCAGCAAACCCCATTAAATCCATATCCTTATTATCCCTTCCTTGAATCCACCTGCCACTTCCCTAATCCAGGCTATTGCCACCTCTTATATAAATCATAACCATAATCTCCCACTCATGTCCCTTCCTTCCATCAAATCCAATTTCCCTGGGGCAATATATGTACATTAAAAAATATACATAATTGTTTTTATTTATTTATTCCCCTCCTCGTTGTTTTGCACTTGCTGTCTGCTCTCTGTGTCTATTCACTGTGTGCTTTCCGTGTCTGCTCATCTTCTCTTTAGGAGGCACCGGAAATCAAACCTGGGACCTCCCATGTGGGAGAAAGGCACTCAATCACTTGAGCCACCTCCACTCCCTGCTTTGTTTTCTCTCTCATTGTGTTTCCTCTTTGTGTCTCCTTGTTGCATCA
>JAQZBX010051758.1:0-19297 GCA_029593785.1 Cabassous unicinctus | reverse complement strand
AAAAAAAAGAACCACATTGAGTGTTTAAGGACCACGTCCAAACCAGCCGCTCCCCTTGGCTCCAGAGCCCGCGCTTTCCCCTGTTCTCAGGCTGCCTCCCACATCTGAGCATTTCTCAACCGCAAAGATAACTCCGTCTCCTCTTCCATGTGGGACGCATTCATCCAGCTGGAGAGAAGGCTGAAAATAATGTTAGGTGTGAACATGCTCCAGTGAGAAGGGGTGTGCCCCCCTGATTCCCACGTGCGGTGGTTGGGCTGATAGTGGAATGAAAGGGCCAGCACCCCGGCTTCCTTTTCATTTTATTTTCCCATTGAAGGCCTGAACCAGTGATGAGATTCAGAAACCAGAATTGTGATGACAGAGCAGGAGTCCTAGCTGTGTGTCTTAATTTGCCAGGGTGGCTACAGCAAAATACCACAGACTGGTGGGCTTAAACAGCAGAGGGGCTTCTCATCTCACGGTTTTGGAGGCCACAAGCCCAAAATCATGTCATCCCTGAAGCCTGTCGGGTTCTGGTGGTGGCTTGCCGGCACCCCATAGTTCAACCTGTGCCTCCGTCACTGCCTCCTCTCCCCGTCAGTCCTCTTCTGTCTCCCACTCCTCATTGTGTCCAAATTCCCTTTGCTTCTGAGGACTCCAGTCATATTGGATTAGGGCCCACCCTCATTCAGTTTGGCCTCAACTCAACTAGTAGCATCTTCAAAGAGTCTGTTTACAAATGAGTTCCCATCCACAGGACAAGGGTGGGGACGTGATTCAACCTGTAACACTGTGGCTCCAGCCCCACAGAGCTTGTTCGGATGCTAGAACAAGCCAAGCTGGTTCCCTCTTCTGGACCTCGCTCACACACCCAGACCTGGATCTCCCTGAGGCTGGCTACTGGCTCAAAAGCCAGCCTCCAAGCAGCTCTCTCCAGCTACCCTACTTAAAGTGGTCCCTGCCACCTTCCCCACCCCAGCCCACTAGCATGATGCCCCTTTTGAGTCTCTATAGCACTTAGCATAATCAGAAATTTCCTTTTCTTTGTTAATTTCTTGCACTCTGCTCTTCTAGAATGTGAACCCCAGGAAGGCAGGCATTGTATCAAGCTTGCTCACTGCTATGTCCCTGGCCCTTGCAATATACCTGGCTCATATTAGTCCTCAAAAATGTTTTTTTTTTTTTGAGTAGATAAATGTATGCACGTGAGAATGAATGAACAAAGGAAAGGACCCTTAATTCTGGTCAAGACTGGACCATTAAATTGCTGTGTGACCTCAGGGACATCCCTTTACTCTTTTGGGGCTCATTGGCATCAGTTATAAAATGAGGGGGTACAGTAGATTAGGGAGTTTCAAAGTGTCCTTTGTGGGTAACACTGCAAGGATTAAGCAGGAGAGCCATGTGCTCATCTTTGCATTAAAAACAAAAAGAATGGGAAGCAGATGTGGCTCAACCAGCTGGGTGCCCGCCTACTGCAAGGGAGGTCCCGGGTTCAGGTCCTGGTGCCTCTTAGAAGGGGACAAGCGGATGCCGCCTCCTGCGGCAAGTGAGCTAGATGCCAACCACACCGCAACGAGCAGATGCCACAAGCCAGCAGACGCCACAGTCCACGGCAGTGGATGTGGCTCAGGCCATTGAGCACTCGCCTCCCATGTGGGAGGTCCCAGGTTTGGTTCCAGGTGCCTCTTGGAGAAGGTGAGCAAACAATGAGCAGACAGATGAGAGAACCATCTGGGGGAGGGGGAAGGATAAAATAAAGAAAAAATAAATAAAGTAAATAAATGGATCTTAAAAAAGAAAAGAAAACTACTCGGACCCAGCAGAAAGTGGATTGAAGGAGCCCATTCTAGAGACCAAAGAGCAGCCAGGGGGCTGTGGGACAGGTCAGAGGAAAAGTATCACCAGGGCTTATCAAAAAGCAGTGGACAAAGCATACAGATACACTCAGGTGACAAACTACCACCAGGGACCCAAACAGACAATACATCAAATGCACTGTGGTTGAAGACCCCCCTCTCCCCCCCCACACACAGAGTCTGACCCACTCCCTCCTGCTTCCTTACTACCTGAGTTTACCAGGTTGCTCTCTCCCCAGTAAGAAAATGGTACAGCAGACATGAAGTGTACTGTCTAGGTGGCAGTTTTATTTTTCAGTTCACATGAATTATTTTGCATCCTGTTTTTATGCTACTCATTGGCAAGTGAACAAAGACATAAAGGTAACACAAAAATTTAAAGGTGCAGGATGATGTGGTTGTGGCAGATTAAAAAATAGTTCATATTTTGATAAACTACCTTCCCAGGGACTTTTTAAAATATTTAATTGACCTCTTTTCACATGTAGCTTATGATAATACATACAATAATATAGAAAATGATAACCAGAGAACAAATCAGGATCAGGGAAGAATAGATTTAACAGATCAAGACCAAGGGAGAAAAGTTGAGCCTCAAATTTGGCTTTGAGCTTCCTAGTGGCCAGAACAAAAAGGAAAACATGAACAGCCACATTATTTGCATCATACATAAGGAAAAAGCGTACTAAAATCTCAGGGGAAAACCTTTACTTGGAGCTTAAGTTAGAAAGAAGTGCCTTGCATGGGTTTTTATAGAGGACTAAGTGATGCCATGGACACGTTTTCAATTAAAAAAGAGAAATCAGTCGTATTAGCAATCAATTTATCAGAGAAATTTTTTTTTCAGTAAGAAAGGGACACAAAGAGGAAGAAGAACTAGACTGATTATTTGTCAGCAGCATGTGTTGGCATTTGAGGGCAGAAATTAATCCAATAATCACACATTTTAAAATCAACTCATTATCTCAGTAGAAAAATGAATAAAGAGAGCTATGATTTATTGAGTGTTTATTATGTGCCAGGTGCTATGCTAAGGCTGTGACAGGGATGAGCTCAGTCCTGCATCCGACCTGAGAGATAGGGTTATCATCCCATCGGCAACCGGGGAAACAGGCTCACCTGGTTCCTGGACATTGTTGATCACGCAGCTCTTAAAACTGGTCCTTCTGACCCCAGTTCCCTGGCCCAGAAGACAAGTAGACTCTTCCTCTCTTGGGGGAAGCCCGTTAAATATACTGAGGATGTGGATAATAGTCCCAAAGCCCTTTTTTTTTTTTCACGGCAAACCCAAAAGAAAGTTTCTTGCAGGAGATTTCATCCCAGGTTGAAGCCACCAAAAGGCCCAGATTGGTTTCAGAAAGAGAAACTCATCAGTCTATCTAGATGCAACAGATTACTATAAAATTGGGGCATTTTTTTTTCCAGATAAAATAAAAATTCCCATTAATATTAGGTGCAGAGCTTTTGTTTGAGATGGTAAAGAAGTTGGGGGTAATGGATGTTGGTGACGGAAGCCCAATTGTGAATGCAATTAATACTACTGAATTGTACACTTGAAAGTGGTTAAAGTGGAAAATTTTAAATTGTCTATATTTAAGTTGTCTACAATAAAAAGTTATCAAGCATCTCCCATCACTGTAAGGCAGCAAAAATTGCCATCACACCTCTAGGAGCAGGGAAAGAGGATGGTCTTCCAGATAAAGCCCTTGGGCTGTTTAGCAGATATCTATGTTCTTTGACTTTGTCTGTATTGCACCGTAATGCTGGCCTCCTGAGAAGACAAACACTTAGAATTAAAACTATTGCTGTTTGGAGAAAACATCCACAGAGCACTCTGCATGCATGCACATACCAGGTATGTGCATGGGTTCTGGAGTCAGAAAGAATTGCGTTCAATGCTTAAGGTAAAAATATATATATATGGGCTTTAGTTTTATGAGATATGAATATGATTAAGCCCCTTTTGCGCTTCTTCATTTTCTTCATTAACAAGGAGAACTTGGTCATGTTATTTAACTAAACTGAGTTTTCTGTGTATCTTTCTGAATACTTTAGGAACAATTGAGTTTGTTTTTAGGATTAGATGAGATCCAAGTTCCTGAACAGAACTTTTTTTTGGGAGTAATGTTTCCATAACTTGTTAAGCTGCCTTTTGTCTGTTATTTTATTTTTTTGAATTTGAAATAAAGTTTGAATAAAAAAATAGAATAAATTTAAAAAAAAAGAAAGAATTGAGTTCAAGTTTTGACTCTGCCTCACTGAATTCCTGAGGCAAATTACTTGCCTTCTCTATTAATAATAGTGTGGGCACTGAAGGATTAATGGGAGGATGAAATGAGATGCTGGCTAAGTGTTTTGTCCCATGTCTAGCATACAGCAAGTGCTTACTAGATGAGAGTTATTATTATTAACTAGCGTGGATTACAGCCCATCCCTGAACCAACCACGCTGGCCAGGAAGATGCAGTCTTCTGACTGGTTAGGTCTGGGGCCCGGAGTTCCATCCTGAAAATTGCTATTGACTCTTCCTGGACTAGGGAATGGAGGAAGACAATCGTATAAGCACAGCAAGCAGCTACTAGGAGGCTACGGAAGTCATCCAGGCAAGAGGGGATAGGCCCTTGAACGAGGGTGGCAGCTGTGATTCTAGAAGTGATGTCCAGGCATCGTGCTTCTGGCAAGCTGTAAGAAGTGAGTAATGAGTTCTCTGAGTGTACTGGTAGCTCTGCTTCTTTTCATCCATGCAGAGAAGGAAGGAAGAGAACACCAGAGAGGCAAAGGTGGAGTAACACATACCATGAGCTCAGTGATGTGAAGGCCAAATTACTGGTTGTTTTTCAAAACTTGCCCTTCTCAGCACCTAGTAGATTCCTAAGCAAATGCATTCCCATAGAGGAAGGACATACTGGTAAACCAAAAAGAAGCTTGAGAGCTCACAGCTAGCCATGCTGACTACAAGCCACGGGCAGCCCTTTCTGCATGGGGTGTTGGAAACTGTCTTCCCCATGGCTCTACTACTCATCTTGGTTGCAAGCAAGCCTCTGGGGTTCAAAACAGAAAGTAATCCAACTTGGGTTGTTGTTCTTCCTAGCACTTCCCTTCCCAGCAGCCTCTGCTCCTAGCAGATGAAAAGCAAGGCATCAAGGCATCAGTGGCACCGGACAGGGGACAGCATGGTAGACCTGTAGCATGGTCCGCCACCTCTGGACAAGGCACACCTGGGAGGTAAAGTGAGCAGAATGCAAGGAGGGGAAGCCCAGGCATTGGGATAAGATGTTTTCTCCTGGGACTGCTTCTCAGTGACCCTGAGAGGTGGCCATTGGGTCCCTCATTTGACACACTTGGAGTCAGCAAGTGGCACTGCCAGGAGTCACATCTCTGTAGGACCCCAAAAGCCCATAATTTCTTAGTCAATCACCTGACTGTTTTCACCATGACTCCAGCTGAATTTGTTTTCCTTACTGAATTGGATGAACGTGGTGGTTTGGAGCTGTATGTACCCCGAGAAAAATGTTCTTAAAGTTAATCCATACCTGTGGGTGTGAACCTATTGTAAGTAGGACCTTTTGATTGGGGTTATTTCAGTTAAGGTGTATCCCACCTCAGTCAGGATGGCTCATAATCCTATTGCTGGAGTCCTTTATTAGAGAATGAAATTCAGAAAGCAAGAGAAAGAAAGGCACAGGAAGCAAGAAACTGAAATGAAACCCAGAAGAGAAGGAAGAGGCCAGGGGACACCGCCATGTATGGCCTTACCATGTGATAGAGGAACCAAGGATTGATGGCAGCCAGCCCCAGAACACCTAAGTATTTGGGGAGAAAACACCACCTTTATGATACCCTGATTTGGACTTTCTTTTAGCCTCAAAACCGTAAGCTAATAAATTCCCATTATTTAAGCCAAACCATTTCATGGTATTTGCTTGAGCAGCCTAGGAAATGAAAACAATGAACCAGTGGGGAGAGCAGTCAAAGACCACCAGTTCCTATTGCTGAGAGATAAGAACGGCTTAGTAGCTGTGCACACACTTATACATCTATGCACGCACTTTCTATAGCATAGAAGGGCATGGAAAAGTCAGGACTTTTCACTAGGAACAGCACTACCATTCATCACACCAGTTCTGCTCTTCACTTAGGACAGTGTAGTTTCCTAGAAGCGAGGATGCACCTCTATCAGTTTCATTTTGCTCACCCAAAGAATGGCACACCATCACCATCTCACACATGGTAAGTGCTTGCTGTATATGAGTTAAGTGGAAATAAATTTAATTTTAAGTTTCATCTGTGCTCCACAGTTCTTTGGAATTTAAAGGCAGCCGGTACTCCACCAATTTTATTACCATGGAATGTCAATGTTAAAGAGCTTTTTAAAAGGGAACATTTTCTTTAAACTCCAAAAGGATTGGCAGGTGTTAGTTTGAAGGAGTACAAGGGTGTGTTATGCAGGCTCACTACACAGAAGCACATATCTTAGAAGGGGGTTTCATGCCTGACACAAACACGACTGTGCTGTGTCCAAGATGCTATTATGCTTTCCAGTTTGGCTTTGACAGAGCCCGGCCAAAACCCAAAGCCCTCTCCAGCTCAAACTAAGGCTCTCCTTGCCAGCAACCAAAGTTCCCAGCCATTCATCAATGTCTAGTCCCTACCAGGCTAAGAACAGACCATTTGCCTGTAAATACATTCAAGAAAAAGTTTCAATGGCTTCTGGTAATTGCTAGTGTGAGTGGGAAAAACATAAATTATTAGGGGGTGGGATGGAAGGAAAAGAAAATGAAGGACCATTGTCAATGGCTTCCTCCAAAGCAGGACGTGATTTTAAGAAAAAAATAAAATAAAAAGAGTATAGTAAGATCCGTGTCATTTCTTAGTTCATCCCGAGTTGGACTTAAACAGTGATTTCTTGTTTTCAGCCTTTTCTCTACAAGGCAAGATGTGATTGTAACTGAAGTTCATTGATTAACCCAAAATAACTTTCCCTCAATTTGCTGGATGCTCAAGAATTCTCTGGAGACCCTGCTTTTGTTTTGAGTTAGCCATTTGGGAGCTTGGCGCCGATCCTTGTGTAACCATTCAAACTGAGTGAACCAGAAAAATGTCAGGAACTACACAAGGACATATAGTGCAGTTTAATTAGTTTAGAGAGAGGGTGGGATCCCCCCCCCTTCTCCCTAAACATCACTCAAGCAAATTGTTTTTTTTATGATCTTGTTAAAATAATTTCATGGTTGCTGTTTTGTTCTCATGCTAAGTGAGCAGGACCGCGTGGGTTATTAAAAAGGGTAGTCAGCCTGGAGAAGGTGGGTGCATTCTCTTTGCTTTCATAAAACATAGGGGTTTAATCACCTGGTTTGTGCAATGACATATTAAAGAACCTGATCTTGAATGTCAGTGCAAGGCTGAAGCTCCAATTAACAACAGTCGCTACCTAGGAAATTCTTTAGCTAACTTTAATCAGGAATTTTCCATAGTAACCGAGGCTGCCCACGGGTAGCCAGGCGGTGGTGGATTTTCATTCCATCACGCAGAGTTTTCGGCTCGTCGTGGTAAGGAGCCCATTTACTGGAACATGTGAGCAAAGCTGGCTCACTGGGAGTGAAAATCCTGCTGTTCTTCCTCCTTCGGACAATTCTCCAAGGATATTGGAGAATAGTCCTCTTTAAAGGAAGATGAACCACCACATTTGCAAAAACACTGGGCTGCTGGGGAGCGGATGTAGCTCAGTAGTTGAGCACCGGCTTCCCACATGTGAGGTCCCTGGTTCAATCCCCGACCTGAACAAAACCAAAACAAACAAACAAAAAAAGCCCACATTTGGGCTATTGCATTTAATTCCAGGCCCCCAAGTCTTTCTAGTGTTGCTCTGTGTTGTCATATAACAAAACATGTTTGTAGGCATGATGGGGGTCGGGCAATCAGGGCAACTTTGTGTGGAAAACAGGTTCAGATTGTGCAGAGGCGTCACTCCCCTGATGAAAAGCCTTGCAATGCTCAAATGCCATTTCCTCTAGGGTGGTCTTCCTTGAAGACTATGCAGTAGGAACATTGGGGCTGCCTCAGCAGCACTCTGTATAGCTACCCCCAGTTATAGCATTTATAGGTGAGGGCATGTAATATATAACTGCCTTTTAAGACATTTTACCCTTCAGAGAAGACAGAAGTACTCCAAGGATGCTTGCTACTTCAAATGAGGTTTGCAGCATCAGCCTCCCCAGGGAGTTTATTAGAAATGCATGATCTCAGGCTCCGCCCCAAGTCTACTGAATCAGACTTTGCATGATTTCCAAATCCCCAGGTGAATCACTTGTGCATTAAAGCTTGAGAAGCATTGGTCTGGGAGGCCCAAAGTCAGGAGGACCATCTTTAGTCCTTCCACGGTGCATGGCTGCACAGCACAGAATTATCACGGAACTCTTCAAATATCACACACACCTATGTCTTACCTGATTCAGTAGGGCTGGGGTAGGCCCTGAGCAAGCGTGTCCTTCTAAAGTGTGATTGAGAAGCACAGCTGGAGTAGAGAACCACTGGCTTAGTCCAGTGATTCTCAAATTTGAGCATGCATGAAGATTTTTCAGAAGGTTTCTGATTCAGTAGTTTGCGGTAGGGCTTAGAAATTGCATTTCTGACAAGTTTCTGGATGATGCTGCCACTTCCAATATAGGGACACCTCTGAGAGCTCCTGGCTTAGGATATAGTAAATTTTTGTTGGGTGTATAAAAGGAAGGGAAGATTAGAGAAAAATTAGATTCAAGAAATATGTAATGCAAATATTCTTGCTGTCCTGATTTTTCGATAATCAGGGTAGGCTAAACATTCGCTATATTAGAAACTATGCGTGTGTCCCCAGAACTAGTTTTTCTCCCTAGGTCTGGTTTTCGGAATGTTGGTGATAAACTAAGCCTGGTTTATTATATGACCATCCTGTATGAGAAAAGATTGTAACTTTGGGTATCTTTGGTCAACCTTTAGAGATACAGCAGGGTGACAGGTGTGACTCAAATAGTTGGGCATCCCTCTCCCTTATGGAGGGATCTGGGTTCAACCCCCGGGACTTCCTGGTAAAAATTTTAAAAAAAAGAAAAATATAGAAGGCCGTGGGCTACCAGTACCCGTGCGTGGGTATGCCGCCAGGCCCCGTGAGCCATGCAGCAAGATGATTACATAGCAGGAGAGTGACACAAGGGAGAGCCAAGATGAGACATGCCAAAAAACGAGGAACTAAGGTGGTGCAGGTGGTAGGATGCCTCTCTCCCACATCGGAGGTTCTGAGGATTGAATCCCAGTGAAGACAGGAGGATAAGGATGAGAAGTGAGGACAGGAAACAGACACAAAGTCGCCCAGTGAATAGACACAGAAACAGCAAAAATGAGTGTGGGGGTGGGGGAGTAAAAATGGATAAAAGTAAATAAATAAATCCTTAAAAAAAAGACAAAGAAATACGTAGTGTTTTGTGCATCAAAGGACTTTACATGAAAGTAAAACAACAAGCTACACAATGGAAGAATATATTTGGAAACCACACATCCAATAAGCATTTAATATTCAGAATATATGAAGAAATCCTTCAACTCAACAATAAAAAGACAAGTTAGGCATTTAGAAAATGGGCAAAAGACTTAAACAGATATTTCTCTGAAGAAGACACACTTATGGCCAAAAAGCAGATGAAAAGATGCTTATCATTAGCCATTAGGGAAATGCAAATCAAAACCACAATGAGAAACCATTTTGTACTCACTAGAATGGCTACTATTTTTTTTTTAAATGGAAAATTACAAGTGTTGGGGAGGATGTGGAGAAACAGGAGCACTTGTTCATTGCTCATGGGAATGTACAATGGTACAGCTGCTGTGGAAGACAGTTTGGCGGTTCCTCAGATACTTAAGTATAGAATTACTATATGACCCAGCAATCCCACTTCTAGGTATATACCCAAAATAATTGAAAGCAGGGACTGAACAGATATTTGCACACCGATGTTCACAGTGACCTTATCCACAATTGCCAAAAGATGAAAGTAACCCAAGTATCTATCAACCAATGACTAGAAAAACAAAATGTGATGCATACATAAATGGAATATTATTCAGTCCTAAAAATGAATGAAGTTCTGATTCATATGACAATACGGATGACCCTTGAAGACATCATGTTGAGTGAAATAAGCCATATGCAAAAGGATATGAAATAATTAGAACACGCAATCTCATAGAGTCAGAGTCAAGACTATAGATTACCAGGGGACAGGTAAGAAAGAAATACCTAGTGTTTTAGTTATCAGTTGCTGCATAACAAGCCATCCCAAAATTTAGTGGGCTTAAGGAATAAGAAGCTTTTTTCCCACATTCTGCAGGTCAACTGGGATAACCTGGGTGGTTCCCTGGTCCACATGGGGTAGCCGAGGGCACTGATGAGGCTTCATTCAACTGGAAGCTTAGCTCATTCTCTGAGTCCTCTTTCCTCAGCAGTCTGACCCAAGCTTCTAAAGCATGCAGCTGGCTTCTAAGGTGGGGAAAACCAGATGCTATCAGTCCTCTTCAGGCCTGAGCTTGGAATACCCAGAACATCACTCTTGCCACATTCTCTTGGTAAAGCAAGTCATGAGGCCAGCCTAGATTCAGAGGCAGGGGAAATCGACTCCACCTCTTGATAGGAGGAGGAGTAAAGAATCTGTGGCCAGCATTCATCCACCACATGTAGTTTATTACAAATGAAGGGACCTGATGAGAAATACCTAAAATTCAATTAACCCATCAGTTGGTCATTCATCTATTGTTCTCCACCTTGGGCTGGGAATTCAGAGGTAGGTGTTGACTTTGTAAAGCTCTCCTTAGTCAAGCTCTGCTTAGTGAAGCTCTCCTTGGAATCTCATTGTTTTGGACCCAGCCTTTCCTCTTGTTTCATCTATTATGCCAAAATGGGAGAATCACTTTGTGGGTATAAGACAATGTTTCACAGAGAGCGCTCTAGGGCTCACATTTGGAGGTAGTGTTTTACTATTTATCACATGATAAAACCCTGTGATAAAGCTCTTCACCCTTGACCATCAACCAGTTAATTAGAAAAAAAGTTTAGAGAATGATTGAAAAATGAATGACTACCATGCAAGACCCAACCATGGTCCTTTCCATTGGAGTTATTATTCATAACAATATTAATTTGGGTTTTACTATTTAATAACCAATTACTTTAAGAATTGTACCTTTGGTACAGCCTACAAAGCCCCTTCTCAGGGTCATGATCCCACTTGGTTCCTTACAATCACCCATCAGGTGGTACTCTTATCCCATCCTGCAGATGAGGAAATGGAGGTTTTGAGGATGGAAGTTGCCCAGTGTGATGGTTTGAAGCTGTATGGACCCCAGAAAAGTATGTTCTTAAAGTTAATCCATTCCTGTGAGTGTGGACCCATTATAAGTAGGATCTCTTGGTGAATAGGATCTTAAGATGTGACCCACCTTATTCATGTTGGGTCTTAATCCTCTTACTGGAGTCCTTTATAAGAGAATGAAATTCAGACAAAGAGAGAGAAAGCCACGGAAGCAAGAAACTGAAAGCAATGAAATCTGGAAGAGAAGGGAGAGACCAGCAGATGCCACCATGTGCCTTGCCATGTGACAGAGGAGTCCAGGATAGTCGGCAGCCAGTCTTCAGGAAAATGGTACCATTTTGATGATGCCTAGATTTAGACATTATCACAGCTTCAAAACTGTAAGCTTGTAAGCTAGTAAATTCTATCATTAAAGCCAATGCATTTTATGGAATTTGCTCTTGGCAGCAAAGCAAGCGAGAACACCCAAGGTCATGATAACTAAGTAGCTGCTGGAATTCAAACCCAGGACTCCTTGCCACAAACCCTTCTCATGAGTCTATTTCAGGAAATTCCTTCCAGGAAAGAACTTAGTTGAATATCCTGCCATCAATCTAACACAGTGGGAAGAAATATAGTGTAATTTAGATCTTCTTTTATGAAATTCTGTCCTCTGACCATCAGCATCAATGTCATGTGAGAGCTTCTTAGAGATGCTAAATCTTAGGCCCTTTCCCAGACCAGTAAATCATAAACGTGCATTTTATCAAGGTCTCTAGGTGATCTTTATGTTCATAAAAGTTTGAGAGGCACCGATTTGGGCACAGTTTGGAGTCAGACAGGCTGGGTTCAAATCCCACTTCTGCCACTTAGTATTCGCATACCTTGGGCAAGTTATTCTCTAAGCTGCAGTCTCTTTATCTGCAAAATATTGACAAAAATAGCACCTGCCTTCCCAAGGTTATTGTGTATATGCTACTAGTTAATTCACAGAAAGTGCTTAGCAGATTGCAGGGCTAATATTAAGTGCTCAAGAAATGTGAGCTATTATCATTGTTAAAAATAATAATCCCCCCCATCAGTCGGATGGTGCATGATTTCCCTCTGTGCAAAACAAACATCTACACACATGCACACACACAAATATATACACACATACACACATATATACACTTACACACATATATACACATATGCACATGCACACATATATACACACATACACAAATACACACGTACACAAAAATACATATACACACATTTATAGACACATACGCACATGCACACATATATACACACACAATGCAAAAGCAAGGAAAGACATCTGCCCTTGAGATGCTCTCTGAGCAACTAGAGAGGGAGAACAGATGCCTAGAGAACAGACAAGCATGCTTCTCCCACAGAAGTCTCCCTGCGGAGCCCACACTCTCACAGACTAGATGGGCTGCCTGATGAGGTGTCACAGCAAAGAGGAACAGTTCTGGGCTCATTAAACCACCGATGAGTCAGCGGCGACAGTAACCGAAGCATGAAGGTGGAAACACACAAACAAGGCTCAGTAGTGCCGAGTCAGGCGATGCCTGCCTGGAGTGTCAGGGGAAGCTGGAGCCAGAGGGCAGACTGAGCCAGCATCTGTAGAGGAATTCTGAGCTCCAAGGCCCTGGGGCAAGTACATCACCCCAAATCTGGAGGGGGCGATGGCAGGATAGATGTAAGGAGTAAAGAGTACACTGTCAAGTACTCTCTGGGGTACTCTAAGTACTGGTGAGTATTCCCTAAGGCTACCATAAATGCTACAAATACAGATGATATTCAGGGGAGGCAATAGGGAGCCAAAGAAGGCTGGGGTGGGGTCAAAGTGAGGCTCAGGTTCCTGAGGGCTTTCAATTATGATAATCACAATGATGATATTGATAATAATATCTAACATTTATCAGGTGCCTATATGGCAGCTTTCCCCATTTATGAACTTGCTTCATCCTCTCAAGCCTATGAAATAGGTCCTAGCTTACAGATGAGAAAACCAAGACAGAGGTGTTAATCTCCTTGCCCAAAGTCACACAGATAGTCAGTGGCAGTGCCAGGCAATTTGGTTCTCAGAACTTGTGCTCTTAACTGTTAAACTAACCTGAATATCAGCTGGACTTGGGTGCTCTTTGTTGGGGGTAGGTGCCTGATGCATGAGTGTGTCTACTTGTGTGTGGGAGAAAGAATGGGGATAACCTGTGACCATCTGTTGAGGGGGCGCCCAACCCAGAGATGAGCTCACTCCTCATTTCACATTGTCTCCAGTTTTATTCCACATTGTGCAGACACTTGACAGTGTGCCCCTTCTACATCACACACTGAACTAGGCTCTAGGGGACAGAGGTGTATAAGACGTGCCCTGGCTTTGAGGAGCTCTGCATCTCGTAGATGCCTGTTGCAGCTGTGTGCGCCAGAGAGGTGCAAACCACAGAGAGGCAGGGTAGGATAGTGTGGCTGCAACTTTCTCCTCTGCTGCTGAAACCAAGATGGCGGAAGTGTAGGCATCACTTCCTGTTTCTATTTTCTTCCGTGCCCTTTATCTTTATTAGTCTTTTCCCAAGCCCAGTTTGGCCCTAATACACAGCCCTCACCTTCTCACCTTCTCTCATTTCTCCACACACCTCTTCAAGTTTCCTCATTTATGAGGAGCATAGATCTGGCCAAATTAGGAAGAAGCTTCGGCCAAATCTCAACTTCCTCAGTATGCTGACAGAAATGAGCCATGGGCCAAAACAAGCCATGAACAAGGCCTCCCTGTGGGGATTGGCTAGGGCCGTTTGGTTGCAAAATGCCCTACACAGCAGTGGAAAGAGACCTGGACTTGGCATGAAACACCTCTATGCAAATCTTAACTCTAGTACCTATTAGCAGCAGGATCCTGGGTAGTGACTTCACTCTTTAAGCTTCAATTTCTCTTCTCTGTGTAACATCCTTTACTTGCCCCTATTGCCTTTAGAGAGAATTCAGAATTCCTATGCCTAACATGCAATGCCCTGCATGACCTGGGTCTGCTCACCGCTCCAGCCTCATTTCTCACAACTCCCACGTTAGCTAAGATATTTTTGGCTGCAAATGACAGATGAGCAGAGGCTTAAATCACAGGGACATTTATTGTTTACTTATTGAGAATTCTGGGGATGAGTGCTTCCAGGGCTGCTTAAGGAGGAGCTTGATGTCCAGATATTGTGTTATGTCTCCCCAGTTGTCTTGGCTATCCCCTCATTTTCACCAGATGGCTGCTACAGCTCTGGGCATTACACCCACACAAGACAATGAGGAGGTCTTTTTGTGTGCTTCTTTGCTTTAATCTGAAGCTCCCGAGGAGATTTCTCCTGATGTCGTTTTAGATAAGACTGTGTCACATAGGCACTTCTAGCTGCAGAGGATGCTGGAAAAGTCCATATTTGTCTTTTTTTAGTCTCTGTAGAGCAAGGCTGGCAAAGGAGAAAGGAATTGGAGACCACTGTTGGGTGGCGAAGCAACATTGTCTGCTATACCCCTAACCTAAACCTTGTGTGTGTCTCTAACATACCAGGCTGCTCAATATTACCCAAAAAGAGCATATGATTTCAGGCTTCTTTGTCATTGCAGATGCTGGTTCCCTCTTCCTAGAATGTCTTTCATTCCCTTCTCCATCTGGTAAACCCACTACTTACCTTTTAAGATTCAGCTCTGGGATGCCTTCCTGTAGTATCACTGCTGCTCTCAAGTCTGGCTTGAATGGACCTCTTCAATATGGATACAAATTCTCTTTTTTATTTCTAGACCCTAGCACCTACCGTATCAGCTAACATAAAAGAGGTGTTCATTAAATGCTAATTGGATAAATAAATAAAGATAATAATCCCCACCTCAGAGTTACTGTGAAGTTGAAAACACAATAATTTATGATTAATTATACACATTTTTATTAATATGAATTGACATAATGATAGCAATAATTTCAACTAGCATTCATTGAGTACTTACTATGTGCCAGGCACTGTTCAAAACATCTGACATACCTAACTCATCTAATCCTAACAAAATCCCTGTTAAGAAGGTCATATGAGTTAGCATAAGCTAGGTTTTGCTGCAGTACCAAACAGTGCTCAAATCTTAGAGGTTTAAACACCAAATATTTATTTCCCACTCATGTTAAATGTTTTTCTTTTCTGAGTGGAAGCAACCTCCATTTGTAGGAATCACTAGGGAACCCACATTGACCACACCACAGTTGCACCATCTGGAGCATGCAGCCTCCTTGGTCAGTATGGTAGAGGAAGAGAGCATGGAGAAGCCATACTGGCTTTACAGGCTTCTGCCCAGAAGTGACGCATAGCACTTCCACTTACATTTCATCACTCATGGCAAGTCACACGGTCATGCCTACGTTTAGGGGGAATTCTTAGTGAGCACTAGTAACTTCTACTACATAGGTGCTATAATTTGCTTCATTTAACAGATGAAGAAACTAAAGCAGAAAATGGGGGTAATTTGCCCAAGGTCACAAAGCTAGTAAGTGGTTAATTCAGAATTCAAACTTAGGCCATAGAGAATTAGAGCAGAGATCAGCAAACATTTTCTGTAAAGGGCCAGATAGTAAATATTTCAGGCTTTGCGGGCAACTCCTCCATTCTGCTGTTGTATTGCAAAAATAAATGGGGTTGGCTGTCCTCCAATAAAACTTTATTTACAAAAATAGGGGATGGGCCAGATTTGGCCAGCAGACCAGGGTTTGCTGACTTCTGAATTAAAGTCCTTGATTATGACCTCAGGGTTATTCTGAGCTCTGAGGAGTGTGAAATGATGAACAAACATGAGTTATCATAACCACTTTCTACCAAATATCTGCTGTGACATTCTCTCCCTAGCCGGCCTGAGTAAAATGGCCTTCACAGGCTTTAATGGGTCACTGAGCTTTCATCCAGCCAAGGTTAAGGGTAACCAGCTTCTCTTTGGGGCCTGGCTAATTATTACTGTAAAAGTTAAAAGGGAATGGCAGACAGGTAATTTTCTTACTAAAAATGACAACAGGAACCATACCAAGAACCAAGCAAGCTTCTATTAAACCCCCATTAGCTGTGTGGGGACATTTCTAATGACACATTCACTGATGGGACAATTGTTCTGCTGGCCTGTGCTAACCAGCAATTGAAATCAATGGGAGGCTTTGGGCACCAGAGCAAGGTTTTTATCCTGGGCCACCAAACGCAGGCCATGTTTTTCCAGCTGACACTCTGCCTGTGTCAGCTAATTCCTGCTTTGGAAAATGCTTTCCAGGGCTAATAAAGACTTTAAAGTCACAGAATTTTCTCACCATGTTATTAAAAACCCAAACAGCTTTGCTTATTGCTAACACGACCAGGAGATTTCCTGGCTCGCTTGGAGACTGGCCGAATGTCACAGAATCCGAGTTTCCAGTTGGAAAGACAAGGCTTGAGTTTTATTTGTGGACTCATGGCTTCTAAATGGTTCAAGTGCTGCGAGGGCAAGGCAGCGAGCTGGGGGCAATAAAAGCAGCACATGGAGACCACGATTTCACGTGCGCTTGGAAATCGGTGAAGCAGCGTTCGTCTGCCTGCTTATTACTGGCTGCGGGGTACTGGGCACAGTCACTTCACCTCACTGAGCCTCAGTTTCCATGTTTGCAAATAGCCATAATGAGACCGACTTCACAGTGTTGTGAGGGAGGCAAAGTGTAAGGGCCCAGGAGGCCCTAAATAAATGGCAGCTAGCAATGAAGCAGGAAGGCATGGGGTTTGGCCCAGCCAGAAATAGCTGAGAACTGGCTCAGGAAAACTGGCAGAATCCAACCCAAGCTGGGCTTCCCCAGTGCTAATTGAGAATTAATCGGGAGAAACAATAAGCAGCCAGGACAATTAGGAGAATGTGCTAACAGAACCTGCCCACCCCAAGCCTGGCTCATTCTGGGATGGCAACCGGTCTACCCCCAGGTCGGGTCCGCAACTGCCTGGAGGAGGGCGGTGTGGGGCCAGAGGGAAGCATGTGGCATTCGATGTGCCTATCTTTATCTCCACCATCAGTTCTCATGAATGCTGCTGGTACTTAGCTCACCAGAAAGAGCGAACCGACAGAGGCCTGAGGAGACCAGCTGATGCTGTCAGCAAGGCAGGGCACCCAGGCACAGCGGGGGTGGGGTTGAGTGGTGGGGGTGGGGCTAGGGCAAGTCCTTGCCTTCGGTGCCAGCTCCTCAGCGGTGGCACAGCTGCAGGCAAGAGGCTGGCTAGAATGCTTGCATGGCTTCCTCTGTCCATCTCCACTGGACTTTATTTGAGTTTTATTTGTGGACTTTAGAATCACCCCTTTTTTTCAGATAAGGAAACTGAGGCCCAGAGAGAGGAAGTAACTTGCCTAAGTTCAAGCAGCAAGGCTATGGCCAGGCCAGGAATTGAACTCAGATCTCTTCCTACTGAAATCCCTTTAGAAATGGAGCAGACACTCAAATTGGAGAGGCTGGGGCTATGTTTGGACAGAGAGGGGAGAGTGTGAGGTCAAGGAAGTAGATTTCTAACATTCTGAGCTAAATGAGAAGTGAAAGCCTTCCCCACAACGACAAAACCTATATCGGAACAAAGGACCTTTCCATTCTATCACCCCTAGACCATATGAAAGTCAAGGATCCCCACCCAGAGGGAGGAATTAGCTGTGGATCCAGAAGGTCAACCACATACACTATTTTTGTCTTATTCACTTTGTGGAAAAATTTCTTGACTCTGACATAGATGTAGACATAGACTCCCTTTCTGTGTGTCCTTGGGTCAGTCACTTCCCCTCTCTAAGCTCTGATTTCCCACCTGCAAAAATTCATGTAGTGATAAAGTTGAGAATCTTTCTTAAGCTATGAAGAATGAGACAAATGCCAAGCTTTGACCAAGAGAATTTTATTTATTTTTAAAGCAGATTGAGGCAATTGGTAGCAGGTGTCTCTGTTCCTTAAGATGGGGTAGAGAAAAAAAGTGCCAGGCAGGCATCCTGGAATCTCCTTCCTGTTTTAACAACCTCCCTGTAAACTGTCCAGGGGGTGACAAAGTCTCCTCTACTGAAATATGCGGTAAATTGCATTCCAGGCACACTCACCAATCATTAGCTATGTGATCTTGTTTATCCTGCCCTAACCTGGAATTTGGCCTCTTACAAAATCCTAGCAACAAAAGGAAACAGGTTGGACCAAAACTGCTTAGCAAGTGAAGGGAGCCTTCCAGGAGAATGGCTGGGGGATGTTTTTAAACAGATACCAGGCCAGGACCCACCCACCAGGCTCCAGCCCCAAAGTCCCAGCTGATGTTTCTGATTTGAGAGTTTGAGGTATGATCTGACCCACAGAGAAGGCAGCTCTGGAATGATTAATAGGCTGGCCCCAGCCAAAAATCAGGTCTTCACTATCCACGACAACAAGCACTTTAATTTGTCCTGTGAAGGGATTAACATTTTGGGGGCACGTTTTGTGTGGGTAATTGTCTATTCCTAACAATTTTTCTAGGAAGGTTTTACCAAACAGGAAGTTGGACATCTGATCCATTGGGTAACCTGCCCAAGGTCACAGAGCCAGGAAGGTGGCAG
This sequence comes from Cabassous unicinctus, assembly GCA_029593785.1. Classification (NCBI taxonomy): domain Eukaryota; kingdom Metazoa; phylum Chordata; class Mammalia; order Cingulata; family Chlamyphoridae; genus Cabassous; species Cabassous unicinctus. Next base: position 550 of record JAQZBX010051758.1, on the reverse strand, counting down.
AGACAGGGGAAGGTATTGTCATCTGGTAGGCAAGCTTCATCCCAGTTTCTCTATCTTCTGGCAACAAACCCAGCCGCCTGGCCACATGACCTGGGCACAAGACCCAAGCTCATCCAATCATAAGAGTGCATTCTCCTGGCCTCTGTGATTGGTTCAGAGAAAGATGCATGTGACCAAGCAGGGCCAATCAGACACTGTTAAGTCCTTCATGCCTCAGAACACATTGATGTCTCATAACCACCCAAAAATATAGTTATATAATGATATAGATCCCCATTTTACAGATGAACAAATTGAAGCACAGCAAAGTTAAGTAATTTGCTTAAGGTCACACAGGTAGTTAGTGGAAGGGGCAGGATTCAAGCCAAGTGGTCTGGCTCCAATGCCCACACACTTACCACTAGACTGGCCTGAGCAGCAATACAGTGGGGTCTGAACCTGGGCAGTGCATCACCGTGGTTTCTTCTCTTTGGGTCACACCAGGCTGCTTCTGGGGGCTCTTGCTTCTCATGATCCAGCTCCTTCCAGTCCCTCGTCCACTCTCCTCCCA
>JAQZBX010051757.1:9090-19399 GCA_029593785.1 Cabassous unicinctus | reverse complement strand
GGCCACTGCCCGAGCCTTAACCCCTACAGGTCCCTCTCTTCCCGGGGCTTGCCTCTCTCTGGGCTCAAGCTTGCGTCGCTCCACAAGGCCAGCTGTAGACTATCGAGCGAATGGCTGCTCTCTTTTCCCAGAGCCTTCTCTCCTTCCTCACGACCAAGCTCCTCTGTGTGCTTACGTCCCCGGGCTCCAGCATTAAAACTCAGCATCAGAAACTCCAACTCAAAAACTCCAACTAACTCCTCTGCTCTGCCATGTGGTTTTATCGCTGAGTCCCCACCCATCAAGGGGCAGGGACTCAACATCCTACTGACATGGCCCAATCAAAGCCCTAATCATAACTTAATCACGCCCAGAGGAACAGACCAGTTTACAACCATAATCCAATATCTATTTTTGGAATTCATAAATAATGCCAAACTGCTACACAAAGCAAACATGGTTGTAATAGATTTAGGATATTAAATTTCAGCCCCTTGGTAACCACAAAGAAAATACCAGTGAATATGCAAACTCATAGAGACAGAGAGTAGAGCACAGTTTCTGAGGGGTGGAGGTCAAGAGCAATGGGAAGTTAATGAAAAATGAGTATAGGGTTTCTGTTTGGGTGGAAGGGAAAGCTCTAGTGATGGATGGTGGGGAGGGTACTGAACATTGTGAATGTGATTAATCCCACTGAATGCTATGCTTGGGAGGGGTTGGGATGTGAAGATTTATGTTTTATATATGTTTCCACAGTTTAAAAATGAAAGATAAATGAAATAAATAATAACAATTAAATGCAATACATGATCCTGGATGGGATCTACAAATGGAGGAGAAAAGGCTCAAAAAGACATTATTGGGATATAAGAAGAAAATGGAATATAGAATGTAAGCTTTATGTTAAATTTCTTGAACTTGATAACTACACTTAGGGCAATTACATAAGTGAAAATCCTTGTTCATAGAAACTGTAAGTGCAAGTACTATGTGTTAAAGGAGTACTACGTGTGCAACTTTCTCTCAAATGTTCAGAAAATAGATGATATAGATATAGATATAAATAAAGATATACATATAGATATATATATAGGTATATGATGGTTTATAGATGGATAGATGAATGATGTGGCAAATGTTAAAATTGGTGGATCTGGGTATCTGCAGAGGGGGGTAGGTTGAAGTTCTCTGTATGGGATTTGTATTATTTTTGCAACTGTCCTGTAAGTTTGAAATTATTTCAAAATACAAAGTTTTTTTTTAAAAAAAAATGCACAGAAAGAAACAGCAGCTTGAAATGTTAGCAATATTTTAGTTAGAGCAGAGCTGGTGGGTGCTGATCAGTACATATGGAAGGAAGCTCTGAGCCAGTGGAGCCACCAACAAGATGTGCTGGGGAGGCAGTGAGCCTGACCCAGCCAAAACCACACCCAGCCTCACTGCATCTCTCAAGGAAGGGAGCCCCAGTTGCAGGCATTCATTTTAATTACCTTAAAATATAACCAGGAGGTTCTTGCTGCCTGGGCAGCAGCTAAATTGAAGCCTTTTCCCCTTCCTGTTGAAGATTCTAATTCTACTCCCATTATCTAATTTGGCTTCCCTTGGGTTGGAAAAAACACGCATGAATCCACATGACTTCTGTGTTATACTGGCGTCTTCCTCACTTCCCAAGAAACACAGAGACCTGAGGCAGAGCTTACTTTATTAGGGGTGCAAAAGTGAGGGGAAAGGGGGAATAAAGTAGGGAACGAGGGAACGGAGTCAAGGTTGTGTGTCACCAAGGTGGTCATAGCTTCACCAGAAATACCCCTGGACTCGGGCACATGTGGGACATCTCCAAAGAGGTCATAAGGAACCCCTGCATCTCAAGGAAGACTACAGAGGGGGTGAATGGTGGAAGAAGGGTGAGCAATATCTCTTCCAGTTTCTTCTTGTCTCCTGTGCTGCAAGTTTACCTCAACAGCCACGAACTTCACTAACTTCCAGGTGTGCCACCCCCACCCAGGTAGGAGCTGGGGGAGCCAGAGCCCTGGAGGGTCCATTTGGGCAGAAGGGACATTGCAGCTGCCATAGCCCCTGAAGCCTGGTCATCACACCTGGGGGAGGCTGGGGCAGGATCCCAGGAAGCAGTGGAGGTAGCGTGGCGAAGGATACAAGTTGTCACAAGGCTGCTGTGTTCAGGAAGGGGTGGGGCTGGCAGGGCTGAGAGATTTGGGGAAGTGCCCAAACTGGGTTGGACACTGACATTAGTCCCTTATTTACAAATTGCCTATGTGCTCATTCGTGTTCTAGAGACCCACATTAGAGTAAAACAGACTGGACCAAAAAACAAGTATATGTACCTGCCCTCAGAAGCTATGACCTTATTAAATACATAAAATAGGTACCCACAAAAACACAACTCACTTCTCCAGGCAGGATGCGATGAGTATCAAAGGAAGCCTGTTGGTTTTCTCTCCCAAATGTTTCTTGAACACATCACCCTCTTTCTGACCCTGCTATCAAGACTTTTATCATTTTTGAATTACCATAACAAGCCCCACCCACTAATCTATGCTTCAATGGATATCAGAATTATTTTTAATGCAGATCTGTTCAGATTGCTCCCTACCTAAAAGGCTTCAGTGCCTCTCCAGTTCTCCATGATGGGTAAAATCCATGCTCCATAATTCCACACACAGGTACTCTTTCCAGGGGTTGTCATTCTCAAGGCATCTTTTCCAAATCAAAGCTTGGCAACCTCTACTGTCTGCTCCCCACTTCTCTCTGAGCCACCTGACTCCCTCCAGTGCCCACTTCTGTTGCTGAGGGACTGAGGTTGGGTAAAAGAGAAAGGGGGATAAAACAAGGATGACCTGCATGGTGATGGGATTACCATCTCAACATGATGATTATCTATGGATTAACTGTACAGCCTTATCATTTGTCCTCATTTAAAGTCACACAGCTTTACAGTTTCCTATGACCCACATACCTGAGTGTGGGCTCCAGGAAATATTTATCAACTAATGTGTTCTTTCCATGCCTTTCTGCACTCAGACAGTTACTCATCAAATTTTCCAGGATGATAGGCTTAAAGACACTTTATTATTTCCTTGAGTGAAAAAGAAATCATAAGTCTTATGAATGGGCAAGTGGAAAAAAATCGTGGCTATGTTGTTTCCTTTTTCTTTCCATGTCATTCTCAGATGCTGGTTTTGTGCTGTGGCTGATGATAATTTTAAGTGAACCTGGTGTTTCACATTTTACCTGTTACATGTGGAGTCTCGTGGAAGGACCCTCCATGTACACTGAGTTAGAAGCAGCCATCAAGCCCTCTCCTCTACTGTCCTTCTTTGCTCAGCTAGGCTTTTCATCAGGGAATGAGGCAAAATAGGCAGTGGGGACACCTCTCCCCCTGCTCTGTGGACAATACTGTGTCTCTGATTTTGAGAGTGCATGCTCACACCCCCCTCTCCGCACCTCACTTGCCACTCATTGGTACCATGCTTTAGCCAACAGAGCTGATGGTAAGCATCCAAAGAATCAAATGAACAAGTACCCATCTAGGCTACTGGGTTCAGTTAATGAAGCCAATTAATGATATCATCAATTTAATCCCCAGTGAGCCATTTGATAAAACAGACACCATTCCATAGACCAGCTTTTCCCTAACCCTGTTCCTCTAAATACTGGTATCCAGCATGACAATAAACCTTCACAGAAAAAAAAAAAAATGAGTGTGTGTGTGTGTGGAGATTCCATGAGCAAATAAATTTGGGAAATTTAGGGTTATGCAAATATAAAAAGGCATCTTTACTGCAAGACTTCTTAGAGCCTTTATGAGACTGTATATTGTGATTCTCTCTCCATAAAGGAATGATAACATACTATGTTTCTCACTCTTTTTAGCAATGAAAGTCCTTTTTACACAAACAGCTATTAACATTTTGTGAGACACTAGAGTTTCCAGAAAAATAATCGATCTGAGAAATGCCACCATAGACCTCAGCCTTCCAGAAGATCCGTCATCTCACAAATGCAGACTGTTGGTAAGAAGGGGCTCTGAAGAAGGTAAAGAAACCTTGAGTAACCACTAGCTTGCGTATTATTGTGTTCACAGAATCATTTTTATATAACTGAATAGCTGTTGGTGTTAGTCAGCCAAAGGGGGGCTGATGCAAAGTACAGAACTCTGTTGGCTTTTATAAAGGGTATTTACTTGGGGTAACAGCGTACAGTTACAAGCCCCAAAGAGTCCAACTCAAGGTTGCTTTCTCACCAAAGTCAGTTGCCACATGTTGAAGCAAGATGCTCACTGATCTCTGTCTGGTCTCTCCTTCCTGGGCTTCCTCTTCCTCTTGAGGCTCCGTAGGCCCAGCTACTTCCCTATCTCAGCTCTAGGCTGGCATAGGGCTCGTCTTTCTGGGCCTCCTATATCAGCAGACTATCAGGTGAATGGCTCATCTCTCCCCGGGGCCTCAGGATCAAAAACGACAGAGCTCTCTCTCTTCCCACGTGTCTTCTTGAGTGAGTGTCCGTTTATATCAGCCCACCAAGGGGGTGAGGACTCAACCTGAGTCACGCCTTACTGATGTAGTCGAATCAAAAGCCCTAAATTGATTTTATCAAGTAAATTTAAATCCTTTGAATTTAATACAGTCACAGGGTATCACACCCGGAGGCATAAATTAGTTTACTAACATAAACTTTCTCTTTTGGGGATTCATAAAAGAATCTCAAACAGCCACACTGTGCATTCATTCTTACACCACAAAAAAAGAAGTTGAAACACAAGTATAAATATGACCTCAGGAATCTTTAAGAGATTTTCCAAACTTTGACCCGCCCATACTCCATTATACATGCATCATGGATTTCTTCGAGCGATTAATTTGCAGGAGTGGCAATAGCACCATCTGTGACACAATTAATGCTAACAGACATGCCATTCAGCAGAGGATATCTGGTCTCATTTGGAGGGTGAGTATGTACTTGCAAAAGAACTTTAAGATGTCCTTCTTAAATTAGCAACTAATAATCTAGGGTGTGGGGCAAAGTGTGTACCAATTGGGCAAAAGTAGTAGGAAGAATATATCTTTGCTAAAATACATGATAAAAACATAAACAAGCCCAGGCATTTCAGTGACACAATTACCACGGACTTTATGATAATTGTGAGCAAATATCTTAACCTTTTATTGCTATTGCTGGGGGGAAACATTCCCTATCTACTGTAACCGATTGTTTCAAGCACTGACATTTCAGGAATAAAATTACATTATTATTCTGGCAATGGAAGAACTTGTAACATCGATGTAAAGACAGTGGTCACCAGAGGTTCTGAGGGGAGGGAGAGGGAAGAATAGGTGTAACATGGGGCATTTTGGGGACGTTGGAATTGTTCTGCATGACATTGCAATGATGGATACAGGCCATTATACATTTTGTCAAAATCTATAAAAATGTTTGGGGCAAAGAGTAAACCATAGACCACGGTTAGTAGTAATGCTTTAGTATGTGTTCATCAATTGTAACAAATATACCACACTAATGAAAGATGTTAATGGGGGTAGATGTGGCAGGGGAGTTGTATATAAGAATCCTCTTTATTTTCCATGTAGCATTTATGTAATCTAAAGCTTCTTTAAAAATAGAAAAACAATAATAAAATAAAATAAAATAAAAGCACTGCCAGCATGGACATAAAGGTACCGAGATGAGTTGATATCAAAGAAGAATGATTCAAGGGCAGAACCAGGGAAGCAGAGAACTAGGACGAAGAGCTCTCTTTGGACCAAGACAGAAGGGCTTCCACCTCGGCCTTTGTCTGGGCATACCAGGACTCTCCTGGTGTTTGGGAGAGCATGAGTGCTGCCCCAGAACTTGGAAAGAGTGGCACTGTCACTCCAGCAGGCACAGAGGACAAAGCATCAATCCACAGATCTTGAAACCTAATGGAGTTTGCCATTCTGGGTTTCAGGCTTGCTTGGGACCTGTGAACCCTGTTTTCCTTCCAATTTCCCCTTTCAGAATGGCAATGCCTGTCCCATGCTTGCCCCACCACATATTTTGGATGCAGATAACTCTTCTAGGTTTCACAGGTCCACAGCTGGAGAGGAGTGTTGCCCAGGATGGGCCACACCCATAACTGATTTTGATGAGACTTTGGACTTAGAGTCATTAGTGAAATGACTTAAGGCTTTTGAGATATTGGAATGGGGTGAATGTATCTTGTATGTTGGAAGAAAATGTCTTTTGGGGTTTGAATCATGTCCTGCACAAAAGATATGCTCAAGCCTCATTCTGGGATACTGTAGCTATGAACCTATTTATAAATAAGACCTTTAAGATGTTATTTTTAGTTAAGGTATGGACTAATTTGTGAATAGGATCTTCAAAGATCTTATTTAGATGAGGCCAAATTGAATCAGGATGAGCCTTAATCCATATGGCTGAAGTCCTTATAAGGAAAGGAATTCTTAGAGACACAGCCAACTGAGCAGAAGTCAAAACCAGAAGTCAGAGAAAGCCTCAGGGGGAGACCAAGGAGAGACAGATGACCAAGGGATGGAGGCAGAGGTGTAAGCCAAGGAAACAAGGACTGTGGCAAGCCAGCACCAGAACGCTGCAGGCTCTGCAAGGAAGCACGGCCTGTGCAGACCTTGATTTTGGATTTCTAGCCTCCAAAACTATCAGCCAATAAAGTTCTGTTGTTAAGAAAAACAACAACAACAATGTTTTCATGCTGAGTTTTGAGAGTTCTTTGTATTATTCCATATACAAATCTTTTATCATGCATGTGATTTGAAAATACTTTATTCTATTCAGTGGTTTGCCTTTTCATTCTCTTAAGGAAGTAATTGGAAGAGAAAAGTTCTTAATTTTGATGAATTCTAATTTATTATTTTTCAATAATAGTTTGTATTTCTGGCTTTGTAGCTAAGAAATTTTTGCCTACCTGAGGCCACAAAAAGTTCTATTAGGTTTTCCTCTAAAAATTTTATAATATTAGATTTTATCTCTATGTCTATGATGCACTTTGAGTTAATTTTTGTATATGATGTGTGGCATGGTTCATGGCACACTTTTTTGTATATTTCTCAATCTAATTGAAAAGATTTTTCTATCTCCATTTAATTGGCATCTTTGTCAAGTATCAATTGGCCATAAATGGTATGTATTTTTTATGGGATAATAAGCAAGATCCATTGACTGCTTTCTCTTTCTTTACACCATACCACAGTCTTGAGTACTGTAGCTTTGTAATAATTTTTGAAACCAGGAAGCATAAGTATTCCAAATTTCTTGTTTTATTTCAAAGTTCTTTGGGCTACACAAATTTGTTTGCATTTTCTTATAAATTTTATAGTTTGTCAAGTTAAAAATTCTGATGGAGTTTTGAATGTGATTCAATGGAATCTATAGACTTTTTATAGAGGAATTTCCGTTGTAACAATATTGAGTCATCCAGTACATGTATATGGACTGTCTCTCCATTTAAGTAGATTTTTTAAAAATCCCTTTTAATAATGCTTTGGAGTTTCAACGTACAAATGTTAAGGGTATTCCTAATATTTATTTAGGTTGATACTATTTTGAATGGAATTGATGTCTTAAATTCACTTTCAGATTGTTCATTGTTAGTATAAAGAAATGAAACCAATTATTTTATATTGATCTTGCATCCTGCAATGTTAGTAAACTAATTTGTTATTTCTAGTATATTTTTTGTAGACACAGTAGGGTTTTCTACCTTCTACCTATGAAGTTAAGTTTGTTTCCTCCTTTAAAAAAATTACTATGTAAATCTAAAATAATACTGTTATTAATACCCAGGCAGTCCTTCCCATAGGGAATAAATGAAAATTTAAACATTGATGTATCAACTATTTTTGAGAAAAAAATATCAGTTCTATATATGTCTATTTTGCTAGAGCAAGCAAGTTGTTATGGAGATTCTTTTTCTAACCCTACAAATGATACTCACAAAGAGTTTCCTCTCTTTTCATGTAAGACTAAAAAATTACCTACTAAAAAAACATTTTAAGTATTTTAAATAAAAGACACTGAAATTCTACAAGGTATTATTTTGAATGATGACAGTGTTTTAGCCAGCCTAGAGAGGTACAGACTGTACAAGGCTACGTAAGGCTTCAGATCCCACCCACAGTTGGCTGTTCCAATGAATTAAGCAGATCTGTGAGCAGGTAGGACTGGAACTCTTCAAAGACGGGATTTGCAATCTAGGGAAAAGGATTGAGATGCAGACTCTACCCATGATTGTGTGAGATCTATCCTAAAACTGACACCGTTCATGTAGGTGTAAGAAAAAGGTCAACGAGAAAATGTGACTTTGGGAAAATTATCCCCACAAAGCTGGTCTAAAGGAGAAGTACCTCTCAGATAAGATAAAAAGCATAGCTATACTTTCTCTAGGTCATTAGGCATCATATGATGCTCTTCAAATAATGGAATGCCCTTGCCTCTCTACGTCCAGCCAGAGTGATTATTCAGCATTTCTGAAAGAGCACCACACTTTCTTTTCTTGTTACACTGGATTTTATTAATATGGCAGCAAGGTATTAAAATAGTAGCTGTATATCACCCAACTGAATTTTACAATGGCAGAAATCATCCTTGAATAGGAGTTAAAAATATTTTTCAAGTATTTTGAGTCTCCAAGAAGGAAAGTAGCTATATAATGAGAAATTCATTATTTCAATTAAGAATTTTTTATAGTAAAGTAATGGGTTTAGAAAATTTCTGTGGCAAATAACTCTATTCTGATTTTTTTTTTAATCATAAGACTCAGAAAGAGTCAGGGAATGATATTTCTTATTGAATAGCTTTTACCAAAGAAATAGGATAGGCATTTCCAAGCTTGATGAAAGATTATGAACCTGCCAATATCTGTTAGCATCTGATTAATATAATTCAAGAAAAACTAGACTCGGGAATATCTTGCTCTAAAACCCCGTGCCCTGTTGCGGTTCTCTGGTTTACTGTTGCTCAGGAGGTCAGCGGGGAGAAACGCTGATGGATGGACCGCGTCGCCAGCCCTGCAGACCAGCTCATCATTACCAGGAGGTACGTTTAATATGGAATGTGCAAAGACTGAATGGCCCTTCAGATGACGTGTCTGTCATTGAAAACTGGGCCATTTTTGCAGTGCCTGAAAATGAAGGGGATAAAGCAGAGAAGGAGAAAAAGAAAAATGATTTTTACTGACTAGCTTATGACAGATGAGCTACTTGTCTTGTCACCTGTTGCTGAGAGAGGGATTTTTCACAAGTGATCTACAAAAACAGAAAAGCACCCAAAAACAGTTGAGGCTCACTACTAAATTCAAACTTATGGATGACCTTTATCCTAAGAATATGTTTCGGCATGTTATTTTATTTATATCTTTGAGGTAAGTAAGGGTTGTCTTTTTTGTCTCAGCTGGAGAAGCAGATAGTGAGAGGAATAAATAACTTATACTTGTAGATAGAATCTTGTTGCCCACAGAGACAAGTTCAAGTCCTAATCCCCCATCCTGTGGGTGGGAACTCATTTGTAAATAGGATTTCAAAGCTTCCATTTGGGCAGGGCCAAACTGAGTCAGGGTGGGCCTTAATCCAATATGGCGGAAACCCTAATAAGCAGAGGAAGATTGGACACAGTCAGCAAACGTCATGTGCCAGTGGTCAAGACGCCAAGGAGCGCTGAGGATTGCTGGAAAGCCTTCACCAGGATGCTACGGACTCCAGAAGAGGGCAAGCCTTGTCCACACACTGATTTTGGACTTCTGGCCTCCAAACTGTGAGCCAACAAATTCCTGTTTTTTTCAGCCAACTAGTTTGTGGGATTTTGTTACAGCAGCCCTGGCAAAGACATAATTCAAGGTCACTAAGCTAATCAACCTCAGACTGAAGTGGGAACCCACAACCCCTGATCCTTCCTTCCTTCCTCTTTCCTTCCTTCCTTCCTTCCGTCCGTCCTTCCTTCCTTCCTCCTTCCTTCCTGCCTTCATTCCTTCATTCCTTCATTCCTTTCTTTCATTAAATTTTAAATTGCCATTTTGACTTTTTGATAACTATAAGAAATCTGAAAATCATCTATTGAGCAGTAAAATCATATTATTTACTTTATTGTTCAATCCCTGTTTGCACTTGAAATCATATCTGCTACAAGATAAAGATATGAGTATAATTTGGTCATGAAAAAGAAAAGCAATTGAATTTTTATATTATATACACACACCATTTTAAAATGTGCAAAAAATCATTACTTTCAAAAGAACATCTAATTAGGTAATCTAGGCACCTTTAAATATATATATATATATATATATATATATATATATATA
>JAQZBX010051756.1:0-19297 GCA_029593785.1 Cabassous unicinctus | reverse complement strand
TTTTTTTTTTGTTTGTTTGTTTGTTTGTTTTTTGTGAGGTACTGGAGACTGGGAATTGAACCCAGGACCTCGTATGTAGGAAGCCAATGCTTAACCATTGAGCCACATCGGCTTCCCTGAGTTGGTTTTTTTCCTTTGTTTTGCTTGTTGCTTGTTTTTGTTTGTTAAGAAGGCACTGGGAACCGAATCCAGGACTTCCCATGTGGAAGGCTGGCACTCAACTGCTTGAGCCATTTCCGTTCCCTTACATGGGATTTTTGATACCCTTCAAAAACTATGGACCATAGTTAATAGTACAATTACACTAATACACTAATATTCTTTCATCGTTGTAACAAAGGTACCACACCAATGCAAGGTGGTAATAGGATGGGAGTATTTGGGAACTCTGTATTTTATGCATGGCTTTTCTATAAACATGCACCTTTCTAATAAAAAATATAATATCAGAAAAAAGAACTAGACATAAAAAATTTCCCCAGGAGGATTTCACATGGCTTCCGCCTATCCCCTGCCTCCATCCTCTGCTCCCACTCTCGTATTCTCTTCCCACCATTTCATTACCCCAAAGTCTTGTTTCCCATTGAAATATTTGTAACATGGGGATGGAGCTTTACAGATATGAGAGATATTTGCATAGATTGGGGGGGGGAAGAGCAGCACTCACCTTGAAGAAACATACTCTTATTAGCCCCATTTTACAGATGATAAAACCAGGCCACAGAATGATTAAGTAATTTGCCCAAAGTCACATAACTAGGGAGTAGAAGAGCTAATATTACAATACAGATAGTCTGGTTTTGCTTTCAAAATAGTGCCAGGGTTATTATTAATCAGTAAGTATTCACTGGATGCCTATCAAGCCCATGGCATACAAGAATAGACATTTTACCTTCAGTGATAGAGTAGTGGGTAATGCATGGACTGTGGAGTTTCACTTATTAGAACTAATTGTTGAGAGTGAGGAATTATTTACGTATTTATTCACTTTGGGTTTCTTAAATGGGGCTATTCCATGCAAGGCACTTTGGGGCCAAAGGATTTGATAAAATGATGTTGCTCCTCAAGAATTGTGGCTGAAGTGGACATGTCATATATATTGTTGATGGGATAAGGCACAGAGAAAAATTGGTGTAATATGGGGATATTTTCGGGACATTGAAATTGTCCTGCATGATGTTGCAATGATGGACACAGGCCATTATGTATTTTGTCATAACTTACAAAATTGTGCAGGACAGAGTGTAAACTATAATCCACAGTTAGTGGCAATGTTTCAATATGTGTTCATCAATTGTAACAAATGCACCACACTAATGAAGGATGTTGTTAATGTGGGAAAGTGTGGGAGGGTGAGGGAGTGGGGCATATGGGAATCCCCTACATTTTTTATGTAACATTTATGTAATCTAAAGTTTCTTTAAAAAAATATATATATATATATATATAAAAGGTAAACATCAGGAGCTGTGTGTTTCAGAGGAAAAGATTAGGATGGAAGGGAAAAGGGAAGGATTTGAGAACAAAGAAATGATGTTCCAGTTGGATTTTGAAGGATAGGTGGCATATGAATATAATCCGAATAAGGAAGACTGTGATGAGGGCCCCAGAAGGACTTTCCAGGCAGTTAGATGAGAATATGGGGGTAAAGTATATAATTCTGTTTGCTACATGTTGAAGAATAGGGGTAAGTTGAGGTCGGAAAAGTAAGTTGGCATATTATGGAGGATCTTGAAGAGAAAGAAAAGATCATCTCTCATTTATTGAGTACCTAATATACACCAGACATTTTACATGCTTTTTCTCATGTAATTCTCACAACCACGAAAAATTGTTATTATCCCTATTCTACCAAGGAAAATTGAGGCTCAGACAGACTATGGAACTTACTGTTAACATATCACTAACATATGCTCCTTTCATTCCAACATATTCTCTTTCTTCTGAATGCAGTGAGAAACCATTTAAGATTTCTTCAGAAGAGAGTACAGAATAACTGGAACTTGTTTGCCTATGAATTTGAAGGAGGCAAGACTAAAAGATACCTATGGCCTCAAGCAGAACGTTGGCAGGGGAACAGAGAATAAGGAATGATCTTGAGGACATTGTGGAATTAGACTCTGCAAGGCTTAGTATTGTTTAGGTTTTTGAACAATATGGTAGGAGGAATTGGAAACCACATTGGATGTCCTATTTCTACCTCTGAATTTTGTGGCTGGACCCACATTCTTCTCATTCTGTGGCTGGGCTTTGTAATTGTTCATCTTTCCTTGAGCCATTGTCCCTGGCATCCGTACTTCCACTTTATCACTAGGGTTTCACACTAAATAAAATCTACTCTTAAGCTCCTGGCAACAACTTTTCCATGGAGTGTGTGTTCTTATGGGATGGCAGCCCTCCCTTGGTTGAATTTAGTACATAGTAAATTCCCAACCACAACATATTATATAAATCCTGTCCTGAGGCCCAGGGAAAAGAAACTGGAGGAGGGATTGTCAGCCAGCTGTGGGGGAAGTTTGAAGAAAAGAGAGTAGAGAAAGAAGGTGTTTAATTTTCTTTTTAACTCCAGCACATTTCCACTCTGTAAATGCCCCATGTCAGAAACAATGGCATCGGCTGTCCTGAGAATCCTTCAGTTGAGGACAAAGTAGGCCATTTCTTTTTCAGAAGAGTAATCAAAATAAAACAAATAATGTAATCATTCCTGCCCTCCTACATGTTCATAGATAGGTTTTCATTTAAAGTGAGTTGGTTTTTTTCCCTGAAGGTTTGAAAAGCAGATGTACTCATTTATGAGACAGTGGAACAAACTAGCACCAAATTACAGTTTGATGTGACTCCTTTGCTTTGTCCCTTGGGGATAGATTTCATCTCAGGAAGCAGAAGTTGCAGCTTAAATTAGGCCATTGTGACTAAGATACAGTACACCATCCAATTACTTAAAAACAGAGGAGTGAAGACTTGATCGATAGGACTGACACCTATTTTTTAAAAATGCACTTGGAATTAGAGCCACTGAGAAGGAAATACTTCCTTGAGCCACTGACTGTTTAAAATATCCAGGAAACTTTTTATCTTAAGTCTGATTTGGCATTCATAGACACTCTAATTTTTACACAATTATTATGTGAGCTTGAACAGATTTTGTATTCACTTACAACTTTCAGGTTAAATGGCAGCTTTGGCTGCAAGTTAGATATGGGCTTCCTTACAAATCTCAAACCTAATTTAAAAATAGATGACATGCAGAATCTATTAGAATTTAGCCATATACTTCATTAGAAGAGATAGATATTATGTTTTTCTAATGGACACTTCTTTCTCTTCACATCCAAGCATTTTAGGTACCTCCAAAGTAATGATTTTCAGTAACTTTGGTGCTTCCAAAACCTGCTTCAGGGCAGACATTTTGAGCTATTTGTTAAAAAACCCAGGTGTTTCTCAGGCACTGAAGTAGCCTTGAGCAAAATGTTCTTATCAAATTTCTGGAAACCTTAGGTTAAGCGGCTTAGATAAAGACACATTTTAAAACTTCTTGATTTTGGCTAAAGTTTTAATATTTCAGCAGTCCAAGATTCCTCTGAAATTCTTCCTTATGAGACTTCTCATACTTGGTAAAAATTCCTTATTGTTTTCCCTAAAGATGGAGCCGTACTTTATAGAGTTTCCCAGTGTAACTTATTTAGATCTATGATGGTACCCTCTGACCTTGCAGAATCTCAGATTATGAACAGAAATTCTAACTTTCACAGTTTGAAAAACAAAAAGTATATTAGGCTTGTGAACATGAGAATGCTATGAAGAAAGCATGGCTAGAATTTTACAGGATATTAAAGACAATTCAAGAACTTATTTTATTATGGCCCCTTATTTGGCATTCACTTTTTCTTTCACATCCTGAAGATGCTGCTACAGAATGAGGAGGCTAACATTAGTGGAAATTGGTGGCAAGTGTTTGAGGGGCTGATGAGGATATTGAGGAGATGAATGGTCCTGGAGACAGCAGAGAGCAGTGAAGTAAGGATATAATGATGAATAGGAAAATATCACTTTTTCCAACCCCCGCAATTCTTAGTCTTTTCATTCATGTGATCTTTGCTTCTTTCAGCACGACACTGGCTGGAGATGCAGGGGAGGGAAAGCACATCAGTGACTGAAACTGACCTTTCCAATTTTCTGTCCTCCAGTGTTGGATGAAAATTATGTGCTTTTTAAAATTTTTAAATTCTTTAGATTACATAAATGTTACATAAAAATATAGGGGATTCCCATATGCCCCACTCCCTACCCCTCCCACACTTTCCCACATTAACAACATCCTTCATTTTGATGCTCCCTTGTGCAGCTGTGCTGGGAGTGTCATTGCCGGTGCAGTTGGGCTGGGAGTCCCTTACTCTTGAGACTGTCTTTCTGTAATACATCTGCCAAACAAATACTGAGTGCCTACTACTTGCACCAACAATATAAAAGTGCAAGATACATAGACAGACCTGTCATTCAAGAGAATCACAATCAGTAGGGAAGACAAGCATGAAGACAGATAATTATGTTATTATGGCTCAGTTGGGGGTTAATAGACACATGTTTGGGACCACAGAAGCACAAGGTAAGGAGCCACTGCACCCTCTCCAGCTACCATGAAGCAGGTGTTGTCTGTCTGGGCCCACTTCCACTCTCTGGCCCAGCCTTTGACCAAAGGAAGTCCTGGATACCAAGAGGTAATACAGAAAGTTTATCAAAACAGAGCTTCCACAGCTGGGTGTTAATTGTTGGTAGCTAATAAAATGCCCTCCTTATCCAATCCACTGAGCTGAGAGGACAAGAAGGGAATAAGGAAGCCATAGTGTATCACTGCAAAGACGCTCAAGCAAGTCAGTTGATTTCCTCCTGAACTAAATCTGACCTTTGTTTAGTGAGTTCCATTGTGTATGTGCCTTCTCTGGTCTTTTCCCAACATCCTTTTCTTATAAGGAACAGAGAACCCTGTGACCCTTTGCACAGGGTTAAAATAACAGCAGTATTTCAAGTGAAGGTTGAATTCTGCTGATGGTTTTTTATCCTCCCTATAAAATGCTGTCTGATTCAGCAAAACAGGAAGGCCCTTCTACCACCAGTTTCCAGTTTGTTGTTGAACCTGTCAAGGAAACCAAGTCTCTTTGGCTTTTTTAAGTTGACATAAACATTTTACCCCTTCCATTCCCAGTCACCCCTCCTTCCTCCTCTTACTCCCACTCTGTTACCAAATGTTTTCTAGCATTCCTGGGACATTTCCTCCCCATTCCATCTCAGAACTTTGACCGATGTTTGAAACTCCAAGAGTTTAGCTCTTGCAATCCCTGAAGATCTCAGCAGTTTTGCATTGGTTGAGGGCATGCTTTCACCTCCTGAGAGGTCATTAGTACCCATTATCTCCACTGTGAGATTAAGAAATTGACCCAAAATAAATTTGATAAATGCTATGTGTCTGGCGTGTTGGGAAGGAACTAGAATTTCAACAAGCCAATTAACAGACGCTACTGACTGAAATCTGGGCATTGTGCTGACCATTTATGGATATACATAGAAGAATATGCACTTTCCTAAATCATATTGTCAGTAATGGCTGAGATGATCTTGGGAATTACTATGTGCTCCCTTTTACTCCTTTTTTGAGGGAAAGGGCCTTTCACCCTGTTTTCCATCTGTGTCAGCTGCTTCTCTGTCTCCAATATCCCCATCTACCACAACCAGATCCCAAATTGTTTTCACATTTCTGGTCATTTCAGACTAAAGGTTAACTATATAGTAATGCTGTAAGTGACTGAGAAAGAGAAGGGAAGAGGGGAGAGAAGCCCCCAGTGGTGATGCTCCCCCATCTTCCCTACCCTCTGAAAGTAAGTTTATTTCACTGGATACTTTTCCTATTCCTTCATCTTTCTCATCATTCCCATGTTTTATGGAAACATGCTCTTAGTAGCCAAAGTTTGGGTTTTTACTGAAATGCAAATGAATTTTAAAATCTCCCTAAACAAAGACTCCACACCTACTCCATTTCTACCTGTTCCACCTTTCTCAAATTTCCTTGGATTTTTTCTTTCTTTACAGGAGGATCCAATCAGGGTAGAATGTGGCAGCTTTTTTCTTCCCTCTTAGTGTCCACACCATTACCCTAAATAGACAGCCATAGGAAACCCCCAAAGAACCAGGTGCCTGCTTCAGAGGGAGGAGTGATGCAGGATTCTCTTCCCAGGGGGCCAGAGAATGGACTAGCCCTGTTTGAAGAGAGACCGCAAGAGACAGTTGTGAGAAGGAACAAAGGAGCTCATCCCAGGGCATGACTGGGCCAGAAACCAGTGGAGTTTAGGGAACTCAGCCTCCTATAACTCCTACTTCTGGCTCTGTAAACCGGTGCTTCTCCAACTTTAATTTGCATAATTCAGTAGGTCTGAGATGGGACCTGAGAATCTGATTTTCTAACAAACTCCCAGGTGGTGCCTTTGCTACTGATCTGAGAATCACATACTTTGAGTAATAAGTCTCTAAATTACCCATGTATGAAGAATCAGTATGAGAAGATGTTTAAAAGTAAAACTTCCAAATTTTTAAAAACTGATTTATAGGTAGCGCTAACATCCCGTTTAAAATTCCATCTCTTTCTACTCTAGTTCCCCTTTCCCCTTCCTGCCTTGTCTGAACAGTTGGCAGCAGCTTCATCAGTCCTCTTTGCTATAAATGAACCCAAGTTACCCTGGGATGATGTCACATTTTCCAAAGATGTGTTTCTAGTCTGTGGTTAAGGGGGAGAGTCTGTTTGAACAGTTGAGGCCTGGGAAATGTATCCTTTGTAAGACAGACCAGAGTCTGGGCAGAACGTGGATTTGAGGACATTCCTCAGACAGAGGAAGCAGGGAGGCCCCAGAAGCGGCATGTACCTAACCCAGCCTTCTGGGTTTATGGAAGTAAACTCTGTGCCAAGGCATCCCAGTGGCCTACAGCTTGGGAGAAGTCTCCAACATTTCTGTTGGTACCTAGATCACAGTTCAATTCTCTTAAGGAAGGGATGGATTAATCCAGATTATCATCCACACTTCCTTGAAATTATGTTCTCTATTCATTGGGCTTTTCAGAGAGAATCCCAATATCAAATATTCTGAAAAAATCAGCATATTTAAAAATTTCCAAAAATTCATGGAAAAATTCACTAGTTTAAAATTACCATGGACACTTATTGAACACCTGCTCTGTGGTATCCATGTGCTGAGTTCTTGGAATACAGCTATGACCCAAATGGATATGGTAGCTGCCCTCCTGGGACTTCCTGCAGTCAGCTGGTGAGACAGGCATTTAACAGGTAAACAAACAAATAAATACCTAATTACAAAGTATGGTACATGCCAAGAAGGAAAAGAATAAGTACCTTTTTAGAGTTGAATTCCATGGAATTGTTTTAGGAAGATTATTCTTATTATCCACTAAAAATATAAATTCAGAGTCAGAAGAATAGATTTGAGAATTATATCAAATTATTCCTCTGCCCAAGAAAAACTTTGTATTATGTATTCCTTTTTTGGAACCAAGAGTCTATTTTATTCATACTTGCATCAACACCCACATAATGATCTTTGACTTCCTCAAAGAGAATACGATTGTTTGTGAAATATAACTATGACCATTGCCTGACTGTTGAAATGTAATTATTAGATGCCTTACATATCTAAGGAGTAGGTCTTTTGGTATTCAGTAAAACTAGAGAAAGGGAAAAAATAGCGCTTCATATCTGGCAAGAGTTCCTATCCCAGAATTTTGCTCACATTTTGTTTAGTATCTAAAGGACCTTTTTTATGTGAATTGTAAACTTTGTTGTTGTTTTGTTGTTGTTAAAGTAAAAGGGAGAAGGTTAAGAATATGTTAATATGAATTTTAATTTTTCAAACTAAGTTTTACAAATTAAACATTACTTCATTCTTTGGCAGAAGATAAATCGACTTGAAAATTTTTAGAAGTTTTATCCAAACCTAAACAAACTTGGATAAGTAAGGAGGAGACTACTGAACATGAAACCATGTATTATGTACACCTTGTTATTATTCCTAACTTTAAACGGCAGTAGTAAAGCTTGTGTATGAGCACAGAGGACAGTATTCTTAAAGTGGGTTGCCTGTGTTACACATCCTTGTTTCTATGGGGAAATATGGCTGAGTCGCCTGACTGATTGCGGCCCTTCCCTCTGTTACAAGAAAGGTACGCATCTCAGTCTGATTCTGAAAGAAGAGAAAGTCTTGGGGAGGCCTAATAAATATGGAATTTGACTTTTCCTTGTGTGGCCATTCTTGGAGAATTTTGTTCAGTTTTGGGCTAACCATATAAGAGGGATCTTGAAAGAGGAGAGTTATTCAAGTAGGAGAACAAGATGATGAGGGATTATACAACTTAATCATGTGAACAAAGGGCATTATTAAGTTTAAGGAGGAGAATACTAGGTGGGGTGGGGAGATGGGGATATTCCTGGGGGTGTCTTGATAGGCCTGATGGCCAGGCAGGTAGAATTCTTGTGGGGCTACAGAACTTGGATTAATAGGTGGAAGTTTCAGGATCACAGAGTTTAGCACAATGTGAGAAAGAGCCTCAAGCAGTCAGTGTTGTCCATGACCTTTCTGCAGGGGTTCTACCATAGCTTGACGACTGACTGAAGGAATTTTATGAGATAAAGGGAATACTAGCTTCAAAGAGCTGAACTACAAACCCAGTAGTATCTGAGTCCTGAAATTCTATGATCTGCTTTTGAGCACCATAGTTACATAAGCCAGATTCTTCCAGTGTCTAAATTGCTTTATTGATGATAAATTAGGCATTTAGAAACTAAACTATGAGCAAGAATTGGAGGGGCTCTCATTAGGCATTATTTCAGTGGCCTCACTGTTGCAACAGTGGCCACTGCAGGCAATGAAGTATATGGTACAATACAGTTCTGACATGACATTCACTAACTGGAGTTGGGTTAGACTTCACAGGTTAAGGGCACATACTTCCGCAAAACTCCTCTCGCTTCAGACACCAGGTGCAAGTTCCAAGGTTCTCAGGCCGCTTGTACTTCTGACCAACTGGCTCCAAATTGGGGGTTCCCATTGCTTCCTCAGGTTCAATAATTCACTAGAAAAATTCACAGAACTCAGGAAAGTGCTATACTTATGATTACAGTTTTATTATAACAAAAAGGATACAAATATGAAAGAGCCTAAAGGAGAGACACATAGGACGAGTTGGGGGTATGTGTGCACAAATGCAAAGCTTCTGTGTCCTCTTCCCATGAAGTCATGATGCGAGTCACCTTCCCAGCACATTGCTGTGTGTTACCAGCCGGAGAAGCTCACTCAAGCTTCAGTGTCCTGAGTTTTTATTGGGATTTCTTTATGTAGGCATGGTTGATTGAATCAATGCCTACGTGATTGAACTCAAGCTCCAGCCCCCTTTACTTCCCCTGGAGGTCCAGCTGAGGCTGATGTTATGTGGACCAAAGTCTCAATGCTCAAATCGTATGGTTGGTCTTTCTGGTATGGCCAGCCCCCACCCTCAGACTACTTGTGTGTCTGGCCCCACCCTGAGTCATGTTACTAGCACCAACTATCAGGTGTGGTGATGAGGAGGGGCGTCGCTTTGAATTACAAAGACATGTCTATCACTCCAGAAATTCCAAGGATTAAGAGGTTATCTCCTCTTACCTCACACTTTGTACAAAAATTAGGTGACCTATAACGGGGCAGCCGTGGTGCCCAGCAGAGGCGCAGCCAGGACACAGAGAGCTCTGCGAGGGCTCGTAGGGGTGGAGCAGGTTTGGAAAATCACACATTAGATGAAAGTCTAGTTTCTTCTAGAAAAGGTCTGCCACATGATCAGTTTGTGGTTAAAATAAGAATTACTATTTAGAAGGCATCAAGACAGATGACAGAGGCTTTCTAATTAATATTGGACACTGAAAAATTAGGGCTTACTAGAAAATCACCTTTAAAGGAAACTTGTGTTGCTTTTTCCCACTTAAATTTGGTGAGTCATTGATTCTGCTGTGGACTTCCTGTCCTGTGACCAGAACATGGTATCACCCCCCTCTGCATCGCACCTGCTCTCGTGGAATGACCTGCTGTGTCAGTGCTTTTTTTCTTTATTTCTGTTAAGCAAAAGAATACCAGTTTCTAATCTGACAAGCCTTTAAAACTCTTTGACTTAATGAAATACTATTTCTTGTTGCAGGCATTATTTTCATTACTATATTATGTATGTGTATTATGTCTAGATGTGAAATTATAACATGCTGTTGGAGCACTGCAGGGAGATCTGAAGCCTAAATATACAACTAGGAAGCCAGGAAGTGTAGATCTAAAATCTATGCAGAAAATGGAGAGAGCAGAAAATAACATAACTTGGGAATCCTTAGTGTTAACTTTGAATTTCTTTGACTTGGATTCCTTTTGCCAGTTAAAGCAAACTCTTGGTATGTGGCAGATTTTATGTGGTCTGTGAAGTTCAGAGGTTGGTCCTATTTTGTTTCCTCAATTAGAAAAGAGGAATGCTGGTGTTAAGGGTGCATATGTTACAATTAATGTGACAGTCTTTTAAAGTGTGTAAATAGGAACGGTGCGGCAGAGGATTGGATAACTGCCTATATTTTTATTTTTTATTTTATTTTATTTTTTTTTTATTGTGGGTAAAAATCAAATTTTTCACAATACATACCAATATTTGTAAAATGATATATAAATACATATGCATATATGTGCATTTGTTTACATAAATGTTATTTGTTTTATATATATATATATAAATATATATATATATTTTTTTTAAAGGTGCTTAGATTACCTAAATATTACTCAGAAATTACCAGGGATTCCCATGTTCCCCACCGCCCACACCTCCTGTAGGCCATTTTCCATCAGAATATACCGCCTATATTTTTAAACATTTGTGTTTGATAAAGTGCCTGAATCTGGTGGTTTTGCATGGTACTAATATAATACGCTATCTATTAATGTCTGATTTTGCTGTTCACATGTCGAAGGCTCCTCTGAATGAGAGTTATGTAATTTATGTACAGGTATCATTTTTAAGAACTAGAATTATTTAAAAATTTTTCAATTGCAATTAGAAAATAAAGTAGCACACGTACATAGGTAAAAAATTTTAATGTTTTACAAAGTGTAAAACACATACCTACGACACCCCTGAAAAAAAAAGTTCAGTCAGGTGGATTATAGACCTAAATATAAGACCTACAAATATAAAATTTCTGTATAAAGACATAAGGGAGAATAATTTGGCAATTATTTCTTAAATAGGAAGTGAAATGTATGAAGTATAAAAGGAAAATAAATAAATAAATTGAACCCATCATAATTGAAAATATTTGTTCTTCAAGTAACACTATTTTAAAAATAAAAAGGAGGCCATAGATGAGAAAATATTTTCAGAACTATCTCTGATGAAGATAGCTAGAACTCTTACAACTGAAAAAAAAAAAAAAAGGCATTTAAAAAACAGGCAGAAGATTTGAACAGATACTTCACAAAGGACAGTATATGGATGGCAAATATGTACATGAAAAGATGCTCAACATCATTATAGAAATGAAAGCATATGTATGTGCAAAGACTTATACATGGATATTTATTAGCAGCTTTATTTGTGATTGCTAAAAACTGGAAACAAATGACCACTGACAAGTATAAGGCTGAATAGATTGTGGTGTTGCCATCTAGGGAAATACTACTTGTGGTAGATTGAATTATGTACCCCAATTTAGACTCTTTCTTAATTGAAATCTGTATTTCTGTGGGCGTGAAACTATTGTAAATAGGATTTGTTAAAGATGTTATTTTAGTTAATGTGTGGCCCAACTAAATAAGGGTGGATCTTATTCTGTATTACTGGAGTCCTTTATGAGCAGAAGAAATTCAGATGTAGTCAGAGGAAGCCACAGGGAGGAGCCAGAAGCCCCAAGTGAAAGGAACTCAGAAGAGAGGACATCACCATGTGACATGAGACAGAGATACAAGCCAACGAACTCCAAGGATTGAGGGCAGCCAGCACCAGAATGTTAAAGACTTTAGGGAGAAATCACGACCTTGCTGATGCGTTCATTGAAATAACTTCTTGCCTCTAAGCTCTGAGTCAATAAATTCCTGTTGCTTAAGCCAACCCATTGTGTGGTGTTTGTCATAGCAGCTCAGGCAAAACTAAGGCACTACTCAACAGTAAGAACTGAAAAAACAAAACACTCTTGATAAATGCCTCTGCATGGTGGAATCTCAGTCCAATTTTGCTGAGTGAAAGAAGCTACCTAGATAAAGAGTACATGGTATATCATTTCTTTTATATAAAATTTTAGAAAATGCGAACTAATTTATAGTATAGAAAGCAGATCACCGGTTGCTTTGAGATTAACAGAGGAGAGAGATGGTTTAAAAGGCATAAGGAAACTTTGGGGCATAATGGATATATTAATTATATTGGCATGATTTCATGGTTAATACATATGTCAAAGCTCATTAAATTGCATTCTTTAATATGTGCAGTGCAGTATTTATTATATGTGTACAAGCACACACACGCACAGACACACACAGCTATATGTCCTTAGGCAAGTTAATAACCTATCTGTCCTCAATTTCCACTTGTGTAAAATGGGTTTATAATATTACTTGTCTCATGAAGAACAACCATGTGAAGTGCATAGCAAGATCTCAATAAATGTTAGCAACAATTATTATCCTGTGGCAACAGTTCACTTCTTTTTAAATGTTATTTGTTTTTTCTTTGTTTCTGAGGTTGTCTGTTACCAGGAAAGAAATTGTATTCTCTCAAGAACTATTTTCTAGAGTTTTTTCCTTTTAAGAGATGACTCCTCTGCAAACATGACCAGAATAAATGGATGAAGAAGTCTTTCAAAATGGCATTCCTAGGCCTGAGAGGGAAGGTTCTTTTGTTCAGAAACTTTCCATCCTCCCCCAGAGCTGAAATGCCTCCCTTGGCCAAAATGCCTCTCTCAGCATTTCTGATTTGCATGACCTTTCTTGGAGATCTTAACCCAGCTGCAGGAATTCACTGTGGGCTGAAACCTAACAGATTAAATCTTGGGAGAAAGTGATTTAAAAGTAATATTTGTTTTTAATATGACAAACAAGTATTGTAGGTTTATATTATTTTCTGTGTTCCAATTAAACTGTTGGGGTTTATGCAGATCAGTGACAGGCACCTGAATTTGCCAAATAACAGATTTCCTTTCCTTTATTTTTTTTTTTTTAAAGAAAATAGACTGAATTATAACTTTTTAAAAATCAACTCATGGGGAGTGGGTGAAACTCAGTGGTTGAGCACCTGCTTC
Source organism: Cabassous unicinctus (assembly GCA_029593785.1). Classification (NCBI taxonomy): domain Eukaryota; kingdom Metazoa; phylum Chordata; class Mammalia; order Cingulata; family Chlamyphoridae; genus Cabassous; species Cabassous unicinctus. Next base: position 5,943 of record JAQZBX010051756.1, on the reverse strand, counting down.
ACATATACAAGGTCCCGGATTCAATTCCTGGTACCTCCTAAAAAAATAAATCAACTCTCCTTTAAGTAACAGCTTAAATGATTGCTGTTACTAAATGTCCAAGATTTGTTTCTATATGTTTTTTAACCAAGTTATCTATGGTACAGAATGTTGAAAAGATTAAGCTTTTTCATGTGAAATAGCATTGTTTGGCAGCAAAGACTGCAAATTGTTTATTTTAATGCCATAAAATTCTATGTGTGTTACCCCCCATTTCCATTTCTAAAGAGGAAAAAAATAAAAATAAACCCTTCCTGAATACTCGTTGTCCGTCATCTTGACTGCAGTAACTTTTTCTTCAATTGCCTCCTTACTCCTCTGTCAGTCCAAAGTGACCTTCCAGATATTGACATCTTACTTCCTTCAGATTCTACCTACTCTGCACATTCATCAATTTCTTTTAGCATAATCCTAATTCCAGAACATTTATGAAATATCAAAACCCATGGTGGAACTATATTGATGCCATAGACAGTGAATTAACAAGAACTGTCCTCTATTTCTATGAGACTGGACTACTTGGATTTGCAGATTGGGAAGTTGCTACAGATTAATATCATAATTTCTGAAGGTATGTGATAGTGTCTTTTATTAAATTCTGATATTCATGATCAGATAGAGAATTGTTTTCTGATTGGTGTTCAGTAGGTTTGTAACTGCTTGACAGGGTTTACTTCAGTGGTGTCAATGAATTAGTATTACCTGGAAAGAAGTCTCTAGTGATATGCTTCAGGGTCCTAGTCTCCATTTTCTTAAATAACATTTGCAGATGGCATGAAACTGAGAAAGAAAAAAGTCTCTGTGATGGAAGGTAGATGAAATCTAGCAGACTTGTATTTCCTCAATTCCTGGCAAAAATCTCCTATATCCGCACATACAAATAATTGAGGTATAGAACTGTGGACAATTGAATCAGCCACAAGACTTATGAGGACTCAAAAGTTTTAGTAAATTAATAATCAATAATAAAATTTATCTGCCAGAAAAAAAAACTAATGAGACTTTGGACTGCATCCATAGACACATACCTGAATTTCTGTGTTCATTTCTGGTGCCATTATCTTAAAGAAGACACTGAAAAGTGGAGAGGATTAGAGCGTGTAATCTGACACATTCGTTTAATAACTGGAGATGTTTTCCCTAAAAATAGCACACTGTGTGGGAATATAATTGTTGTCTTCAAATATCTGAAGAGTTATCACAGGAAAAAGGGATTACATTACTCTTATTTTTGTTTTTCCAAAGTGAAAAACCAGGAGCAGTGGTGGAAGTTATTGGGAAGTAGATTATTGTTTGGAGTAATAAAAATTATGTTTTTACTTTTAGAACTTTTGGAGGACAGAATGAGCTTTTTTGGGAAGTAGTGATTTTCCTAACATAGGGAAAATTTAACCAGAGACTGGACAAACACCAGTTTGTTAAATTTAGATTAGCATTTTTCACTACATTTACTACTCTCTTAAAATATTCTGCAAGACAATGAGTCACTTAGCTTTGAGAGATATCATATAGTATATTTCCCTCTTAAATATTCATAAAGTTCATCAACATATTAGAGACTCCAAAAATCCCACAATAAAGAAACCTGATTAGCATTGTATAACGAGCATTTTCTAAATTTATTTAAAGTCTCAAATTTTCCACATATTGTGAAACAAGTGTGCTTCAGAACACACAATGGGAAATTCAACTAATGGAGCTGGACCAGATGAATATGATTCCATGAAATCATTCTCTTCTTATGCATTAAAGTGTGTGTGTTTAGTGAAGAGTGGGTTTTCAGGCATATTTATATAGACCTGACAGATTTGAAACACAGCTTTCACTGGGGTTCATAAATTGATAGCACGGTAAATCCTTTTAAAAATTCCAACTGCCTCAAAAAAACTACAATTCTTAACTTTCCTTCAGAGAAGTCATGAAAGCCAAATGTACTCACCACACTTTGTCAACTGGTCATCATCAGAAGTTAAGGCTACAGACCCAGAAATGCATTTTTTTCTTCTCCACTTCCCTCCCCTGCTGTTTGGGCAAAATGCCAATTTCTTGAAAGTTGTGAGGGCAAGAGGGGATGTAAGGGAATACAGGGTAATGGTTGAACCTCATCTTAAACATCTGGCTTTATTTATGTGTAAGCACCGTGTACATAACTTAATGTGACTGAGAATAGCCATGTGTCTGTTGAAATGTTAGGTAGTGCCTCATGTATGAGTATTTCTCTTTCCTAAACACTGTACGATCCTGCTTTCCTCATCACATTTTCAAGTTTCAGTTATGAGTAGGACTTAGGAATGTGTATAGCAGTGTCTTTTCCTCTTCTCTTTTCTGACTTTCTATTTTTTTCCCCCTGTAGTTTTCTTTCTAGAAAACTACCACTTTGGCAAGGGTTGAGGACTGAGTCATGGACATGCCTTTACTCACGTCTTTTGTATTTTGAAGCCAGAATCCAAAGCAAATTCCAATGCAGCTGTGACAAGCAGCCATTTCACTCATGAAATGCTATCCACACACATAGGCGCACACCTGCACAGCTATTTTTCTTGCTCCTTTGGAAGGTTCTGGGGCTGGAAGGTCATGTAGCTAGTAGGAAGCAAGGGGAATCCCTTTCCTGTCTCTTACAGAACTTTTTTTTTTTCTTTTATTTTTTTAACTTGTGAATGATACGATATGCACTTAGAAGAAACATTGCTTCAGAATTTGTTGCAGCTGCTGCCCAGCTGTTGTCCCTATAGTCCACCCCGGCATTAAAAGTGTTCAAATCTGATAACCTACCCCAATAGGAGAAAATATTTTAAGGAATATTTTTTGTAAATATTACACATGTACATTTAGCCAAAGAGATAGAAAGTAGTAACTTTGAAATAGGCCAAAGAAATGATGTCAAGCTTAAATTTTAGCTTTCTCTTTTTTCTTTTAAAAATATACTTAGCTAATGATGTTGTAGTCCATCAATAACCTACCAGGTGCAAAGTATCTTTAATAAAATGGAGCAATATCTAGAGTAGTTGTTAAGTCAGCAGAAGCCATTATTTACATGAAATATCTTGAGGAACGGTTATTTTCTAAAAACAGAAAAACATAATGGGAAATGAAGAGAATTGTGTTGGTGAAGCTGTACCTCTTCTGCATCCTACATAGAAGTCTGTGAGGCATCTCTGAGGTACCTCCAGAGACTCAGTGTGACAACCACTGCTCTAGAAAATGGGAAATCAGAAGACCTGTATAAATCAGGAAGACTAAAATGAGCCATCTGTGATGAAGCATAAGGCAAATATAAATCAAGAACCCGACAAAATTACCTCTTGCTTTTGAATAACGTAAGATGTTATTTTTTGTTTGTTTTCATTTTCATTGTATCCCAAAGCAGTGAAACATAAAAACACATGCATTAGTTCAGATTTCCCAAGCAGAGCTATGTCTCAGAATCATTTTGAGCATTTTAAAAACACGGGTTTCTGGGTCATAGCCCTGGAAGCTCTGATTTAGTAGATTTTATCTGGTACTCTGGCATCTGCATCCAAAAGAATTAAAATAAATAGATAAATAAAATTTTCCTCCATGAGTCTCTTAAGCCCCTATGTTTAGGAACCACTACTCAAGATAAATTGTCTCCCTCTCCACAAAAATAATCTCACAACCATTGGATCTTCAATCCAATAGTCAGTAATTTTGATTGCCAGCATGACACAGATACTGGAACAACAAAGATGGCAGTTCTAGTATTCATTTTACTTTATTTTTCAAGGATTTATTTTCTTATTTTATTTATTTCTCCCCACCCCCTTGTTGTTTACATTTGTTGTGTCTGTTTGTTGTGTGCTGGTCTTTTTTTTTTATTTTTAGAAGCACTGGGAACCAAACCTAGGACCTCCCATGTGGGAGGGAGGCACTTAATCACTTGAGCCACCTCTGCTCCTGCCTTGTTGTGTCTCTCATTATGTTTTCCTCTGTGTGTCTCTTGTTGCTTCAGCTTGCTGCGCCAGCCTGTCACGTCAGATTGCTGTCTTCCTCGTCTTCTTTAGGAGGCACTGGGAACTGAACCCAGACCTCCCATGTGTTAAGCGGGAGCTCATTCACTTGAGCCACATCTGCTTCCCTCATTTTATTCTTAATGATAAAGATCTCTGACCTTTCACATTTCAGATCATTTCTGTTCCACTCATTACTCACTGAGTGTTTACTGTAAGCAAAATCCTTGTGAGATTATAAGATGAATAAGGTAAAATCCTACTGTAAAGAGGTAGGTGTATTCAACTATCTTGAATAAAGAGCTGCTGTGTAAGTACCACAATAGAGTGAAAACCCAATTCTATGAAACCTGGACAAGGGACAAATTGGTTGTTTGTGATTGGCGGAATCTGGAAAGGCTTCATGGAATAAGTGATAATTGAGTACTTCCTTGATAAATGAGTATATTTTTGTGCTGTGTCAAGGAGGATGGGTATAGAGAGGCGTCTGAAGCAGAAGAAATCAAATGAGTTGGAGTATGGATGTTCGTGTCAGATTATGGAGCTGATGAGTAGGCTGATGTAGCTACTTAGTGAAGCAGAGAGGACCTTAAGAATTGCTATAGTTAGGTTTGGGCTCTTCTTGAAGGCCTCAGGCAGAAACACCATTATGGAGGTGGTGGACATAGGGACTAAGAGCATATCTCAATGCATAAGGAAAATCATTGGTAATATTACGAGATATAGCTTTCCACAGTTTCTTTTTTCTATGCTTATGAATATTTGTTTTAAACTGATATCACATTGCTTAACTGTTTGTAACCTACATTTTCACCATCCAATATATCATAAAGTTTTTCAATATTCTTAAATCTTCTTCTGTAACAACAGTTAGAATGTCTTAATGTGGTTTCATGATATAAATTACTCAGAATGTCCTGAACATTTGGGTAATTTAATTTTCTTCTTTTAAAGTCTGACTGAAGAAAATCCTTTTATATCAATTTTTATGTTCACATCTGATTATTCTTTAAGGCAAACTCTCATCTGTGGGATTATTGTGTTCGAACATTTTATTTATTATTATTATTATTATTATTATTTTTTTTTTTTGAGGTACCGGGCACAGTGAAGTGATCCCGGGACCTCGCGTGTAGGAAGCCGGCACTCAACCACTGAGCCACATCGGCCTCCCTGAGTTGGTTTTTTCTTTGTTTTGGTTGTTGTTTGTTTTTGTTTTTAAGAGGCACCGGGAACCAAACCTGGGACCTCCCGTGTGGGAGGCAGGCATGCAACTGCTTGACCCATATCTGCTCCTGAACATTTATTTTAATTAATTGTTGTTACTGTTCACTATGGCAAGCTCTCCCAGCAGTAGCCCGCAGAACTGCAGGGGGCCCCCATATCCAGAATGGGTGAGAGATCCTGAGCTCCGATCCTGTCTGCATCATTATCCATGGTGAATTCGTTTGGCAAGAACAATGGAATTCAGCAGTATTACATCTGAATAGACTAGTCTTCCTTTCCCCATGTTCTACACACAATTGAATCCATATTTTGAGGTTCATAGAAGTTAAGGAATTATGTTGATATTTATCCCTGTGGAAATTGGCACAGGTTATCTATAAGACATCACTTTCAAACTAAGTGTGATATCTTGTAACAGTCATACTTCAACCAGAGAAACAGAACCAGCAGAAGATATATATTAAGAGATTTATTGTGGGGGCTGGATAGGCAAGTTTGTAATCCAAAGGACAGACTGTCAGGAAGGGCAGGATTGAACTCTTGGGCAGGAGCTGAAACTGCTCTCCATAGGAGGAATTTCTTTTTCCTGAGGGAAGCCTCAGCTCCGCTCTTAAGACCTTTCAATTAATTGAATCAGGCACATCCAGATTGTCTAGGATAATCTCTCTTACTTAAAGTCAGCTGATCATAGCAACACCTAGATTAGTGT